>JANVCC010000073.1:1409200-1591700 GCA_025345505.1 Todiramphus chloris collaris
CATACGGAGTTGAAGACAGCAGCGCAGCGCTGCGGATACGTTCCCGGGACCGTGGTACCGTGCGGTGGGGCCATGCGGTGAGGTAAGGGCGGCACCGGGACCGGCTCCGGGGTTGGTGGCAGCCCCGGGGGGTTGGTGGCACCCCCGGGGGAGAGGGTCCCCATCGTAGCGCATCCTATTCCAAGCTGGGAATTACGTGATGCCCCTGCGCAGGTACCCCCAGGGAGGGCCTGCCCCCAGTGTGAGCACGGAGTTCAGATTATTTTGTTTTGGGTAAAAAAAAGCTCTGCGTAAAGTAAAATGCAAATCTTTTTGTTATGGGTCGTGTTTTGTTTTGCTGGAGCTGCTGAGGAAGCACCAGCTTAAAAGTTGAGCTGGGTAGCTACTGCTGTGGGCCCGATTCTGATCGCAGCTTGGCTTTATTTTTACGAAGTCGTTTTTTTTTGGTCGGTTTTGAATCTTTTTTTTTTTTTTCGCCTGGTTTATAGTAGTGAGCTGCTCAAGAACTGGGTCGTTGCTCACATAGGCGGGTTCCAGGTATCTCTGAATCCATGAGTGTTTTGGTGGGTTGTAGTGAGTGTGGGATTGATTTGGTGGTTTTTTGTTTGGTTTTTTTTGTGTTTTGGTGGTTTTTTTTTTTTGTGTTTGGGAGGGTTTAGTCCTTACTGGTTTTAGTAGTCCCTGGGAAGCTGATGGGGCAACCTCGGCTAGAAAGTCTTAGTCATGTGTTTACAGAGCCTGGCTGGAGGGTTCCTGTTAGATCCCCACCTCTGCAGCTTTGTTTTTCACCTTCCCGTTCATCAGACGAGGGATTTCAAAACGCGGGGATTAACAGCTGATCCAGCCTCCCCGCTCCTCCCTCGCCTTGCAGTATCAGAGGAGGCACGGCGCTTTGCCCCCAGTGACACCAGTGCCAGCTCCGCCATCGCGCCCCCAGTGACACCAGTGCCAGCTCCACCATCGCTGGGTCGGGTCGTGGTGCAGAAGTTGCATCGCGTGGCACTCAGCGGCCGCGCTGGTTACGCGTTGTCCAGACCTCGGGCTGTGATGCAGCCAGCTGGATGGAAACCTCCTGAAACTGTTTAAATCAAGTATTTATGGAATGCCGCTCACTCCCTCCGAGGTATCTTCACCGATTGGCTTTGGGGAAAAGCGGAGTGCCAGCTTTATGCCTGTTAAAATGAGGTGAACTCGCCCCGATCCAGCTGGATGCTCTGTGTAGGGGTGTTGGGGCTGCCCTGCTCGTGGGCCAGCTCACGTGAACGGCGTTGGGTCCCCGACTGACCAAGTGACTGGGCAGGGACAGGGAGTGCTGAATTTCTGCTGTGCCATCTCATTCCCCTGCTGGGGTGTGAATGCTCCTCGCATCCTCGTGCAGAGCTGGAATCAGTTACTTTGATTTAGCATCGTGGAATTGTTTGGGTTGGAAGAGACCTTTGGGATCATCCAGTCCAACCGCTCCCCCAGCAGTGCCAGGGCACCACTGCCCCCTGTCCCCCAGCACCACAGCTCCATGGCTTGGAAACCCCTCCAGGGGTCACGGGGACTCCCCCCCTGCCCTGGGCAGCCTGGGACAGCCCTGGAGGGGAAGAAATTGTTCCTCAGCTCCAACCTAAACCTCCCCTGGGGCAACTTGAGGCCGGTTCCTCTTGTCCTAAAATTTCTGTGTATTCCTGTGAGAAGAAGCAACTGGGGTGGGAGAGGGGTATGCTGTGCCACCTGGCATCCATGGTACTCGGGAAGCTTATGCAATGAGAGCAAAACCTTGTGTCCTTCTCTGTCACCAGCGGCTGAAGTGCCTGCTGTGGTGGGGATGTGGAGCAGAACGGGTGGCCTCAGGATGGACTTCATCGTTTGGAGAGGTTACAGTGCGCGTGGTGCTGTGCTCTCCTCCTGCAAAAGAGGCTGTCCTGGAGCCCGGGAGCTCGGTGAGCTCCTTGGGGGGCTCTCAAGCTGGAGCTCTTGGTGGTGGCCATCGCATGTGTGAGTGGGATGAGAGCCCTTTGGTATGGGGTGGTCCGAGGGGAGAAGCTGCTGGCGGGAGGAGGCAGCAGCAGCAGGTGCATCGTGCGTACGTGTGCAGGGAAGGGAAAGTGCATCACCTCCTCTTGAGGAGTTAATCTGGAAGCAGTGGAGAAAGGTCTGCCTTGAGAAGATGAGTCAGAAATCTGCATCTCCTGACCCTGGGGTAGTAAAAGTCACAGGTGCAGCAAGTTGGTTTTTCTGGCCCTTTGCTCCATTTTTGTTCCATCCCACAACTGTTGCACGTGTTGCTTCTTTCCATCCTGGTTTCCCAAGCACTGAAGTCTCCTGCCCTCTCCCCCTGCTGTTACTGCTCATTTTCCCGAGTCCTAATTGCTCTCAACCGTTGTGTTCAGTGGTTTTTAATTCTTTCCAGCTTGCAGGCTCTTGTGAAACTCCAGGTGAAGGTGAGGTTGGGTTTGCTTTTGGCCTTTTTTCACTGAGACCTCTCAGAAATGGTGTTGGGAATCCCGAGGATCTGAGGTTGGGAGCTGAGAAACCACCCCGCTAATTACTGCGACCTGGTTACTCTTGGAGCAGTTATTTCTGCCTGGAGTTACTGGCTGTTTGTTGGTGTCTTGTGACCTCAAAGACTTCCCCAATTTTCTTGCAATAAGATTAGCCGATTTAATAAAACTCCTCTGCCTCACTTTAAAAAAATAAAACAAAACCCACAAAACAAAACCAACAAAACAAAACCAAAATAAGCCTTCCATAAATAACACGGGTTAAAAAAAGGAGGAGAAATAAGAACAAAGAAAGCTCAAAAGGAGCGATGCTGCCGTGGGATGGTGGGTTCTGCTCCCACCCTGGCCTCCTCCGTCAGCCAGGTTCCTGCCGGCCCCGCGAGCCAGGGATCTGAGCACGTGTCTGGCCCTGGTGGCCCCTTGCCAGTCCCGTTTCAGGGTGTGAGCATCACCAACTTTGATTTTTATTCTGTTATATTTTTTTGGAATTGAAGGCTTGTTGTGTTTGGCCCGCTGACACCCAGCGGGCAGGAGCCGCGTGTGGAAAAGAGGTTATTTCTGCGTTCGGCGCTGACACGAGGACGCGGCGTTAATTTTCAGTTCAGTGACAGATTTATTGGAGTTTTCTTCATCTACGTGACCCGAAAACCTGAGTTATGATTTGCCAGAAGGGGGCATTTTGCAAGCATTATAAAGGAGTTGGCTAGCCGGGGAGATGGGCAGGGTGAGCTCGGCTGGATCCTTACGAGGCTGTGATGCTCGGCTGGAAACCGGGGCGCTTTGGGAAGAGTTCCCCGGTCCCCAAACGGTACGACAGGATTCTTGTGCACCTGCACGGAGAGGATGAGTTCTGGGGTGTTGTGTGCGGAGGAGAGAGCCTGTGCTGGTCAAAATAAGAAATTGTGGTGAAGTGTTGGATTTTACTGCTTATTATTTTTTTGTGAAGCTGCTTAAAAGTGCATTTTTCAGCTGTCTCCCAGTAAATGGCTTTTCTGCTGTAGGTTGAGCTCCGAGAGCTTTGCACCGCTCTGAAGTGCTTGCATGTCGTTTCTCTGCTCTTCCTCTTGGGCAAGAGGGCACTTCTGGAGCCCACAGCTCTGTCTCCTTCCCCCTGGGCACACTGCTGAGCTGCCCGTTGCTCCCAGGCTGGACACGGGTGGCCAGTAAAGCCAGTCCTTTGCTGTGGAAATGCTGAGGAGCGTTGCTGGGGCTCCGGGCGTTGGTTTTCTTTTGGGGTCCCAGCTGCTGTCCTCATCCCAAACCCAGAGGCCCTCCTTAATCCCGGGATCAACTCTCTGCTTTGTTTTCAGTTTCTCTGCTGTTGGCTATCGATGTACCTCTGGAGCAAAGGCCCCAAGCGCTGGGTCTCTCAGGAGCCCCTACCAATGCTCTTTGTGACAGTTTGGGTGTTACCTGTGCTAAATCCAGCAGCAGAGGACTAAATTTGGCTCCTCATCTTGGTTCCAAGAGGTCTCATTTGTTCAGGATTGTAGCTAAGCCAGGCTTAGGTGCCATCACTGGTTTCCTGACCTTATTCCTCTTGAAATAAATGCTGAGCCTCCTACACGGCTGTGGTGAGCAGCTTCCCAGGCTGATGGGGAAGGGACAGCCGGGCAGTGTAAGGGCAGGTGCTGCTGCGTGTGAAAGATTGATGCTTTGCTTTCCGTATTTTTCTGTAGGTTGACCTTGTCTGGACACCAGGTGCCCACCAAAGCTGCTCTGTCCCTCCCCTCTTCAGCTGGACAGGGGAGAGAAAGGCTCGTGGGTTGAGATGAGGACAGAGGTAGATCACTCACCAGCTACTGTCACGGGCAAAATGGACTTGACTTGGAGAAATTAGTTTATTACCAATCAGATCAGAGTAGGGTAATGAGAAACGAAACCAAATCTTAAAACTCTTCCTGCCACCCCCCCCACCCCCCTCCTTCTTCCCAGGCTCAACTGCTGCCAGTTTTCTCTGCCTCCCGTCCCGGCAGTGCAGGAGGATGGGGAATGGGGGCTGTGGTCAGTTCATCACTCGTTGTCTCCACTGGTGGTCTTCACCGGCTGCTCCAGCGCGGGTCCTTTCCGTGGAGTGTAGTCCTTCAGGAACAGGCTGCTCCAGCGCGGGCTACTGCAGGGGCGCATCCTCCTTTGGGCACGTCCTCCTGCTCTGCTGTGAGGTGGGTCTCTGCTCCCTGGACTGGGATGGGATGGCAGCAGAGTCCGGGTGTGCAGCGTCGGGAAGGTGGGATGGTAAAAAGCTCTGGAGCTTGGAGCAGGGTGCTGGTGGTATTTGTGTTGAGCGCACCGGTTTGGTCCTTTCCCATTTTGCGAACCATTCTCCCCATCTCCTCTTAAATCCTTGAGGCCAGAAGAGCTGTGGAATACCCAGCTCCTGTCTTACTGTGCAAGGTTTTAATTTGCTTTTCTGTGTGTTTGAGGCTGCAGTCTGTTTTCATCGCTGCTCCTTGATAGAAGCTCCAACAGGTCAACACACTAGAGTGTTTCAGACTCGGTCACTACCTCTTGGTGTCTGATGCTGTGCCAGTGGTTGCTCTCTTCTTGCTGGGACTTGTGCTATCTGTGGACCAGTTACCTTACTGGGGGAGATGTGTTGGGCCAGCCCAGCTCCTGAGCTTCCTGCACCACGAGAGTGGCGATGATGTTCAGGTTCAGGCTGGGCTGAGATCGAAGCCTTCCAAAAACCCCAGCCAAACGGTGATGCTTTCACAAGGGCTGCGCAGGGTAGCAAAATCCGTGAGAGAAAGCCGCGGCCAGATGTTGCAAAAGCCTGGGTGCAGTAATTAATTATCCACAGCCATTCCCAAGCTGGACGGCTCCCGGTTTGAGCCACCGGGGCGGTTTTGCCGGCTTCCCGGCCTGGACTTGGCTGCGGTGCTTTGCTCGTTTTAAAATCAGCATCCCCGGGATCCTTGAGGAGCTGCCCCAGTGCTCTGCGAAGCGGCTTTGCTCGTGGCAGTGCTTGTCCCCTGCTGTTTTCTGCCGGGAGCTGGCAGGAAGTTCTGGTCGCGCCGTTATTGTGGAGCCCATTGTCTGGGGCAAGAGCAGCAGTCGGTCTTGCTCACATCCTAAAATGTCTTGCTCTGGGTCGAAGGTGTGCAGCGCCCAGGGCTGCCAGCGGTGCAGCAGAGCTTGTGCTTAGCCCAGATCCCTGGGGTTCTGCTCAGGCTGCCCGCTTGGGTTTGGCACGGAGTGAAGCTGGAGACAGGTCCTGGTCCCTCATCACCACCGGCAGTTTCTTGCTCGTGGGTGATGTGGAGTGGGCACGTTGAGCCAGGCAAAACCTGCGTGTGCCGGAACCCACCCAAACCCTGCCTTTGAGATGCCAACGCCCGTGTCCTGGCTGGCGTGGGGGTAAAGAGGCAGGTGCTGCACGTGGCAGGCTCTGCAGTCCCGCGGCGTGACCCGGGACGCCTTGTTGCTGGGCCTGGGTTCCTTACCCGAGTGCTGTGCCGCCTCCGCTTGCTTTCACTTTAGGGTTTTTTATTTTTTTTCCTTCCCCCTGAACTAATCTCTGCGGCTTAGATGGTTGGCAGCGATCGCCGCGCTTCCCAGGCCGTGCTGAGCTGCAGAACACGGGGGCCTCTGGCTCACGGCTGCGCTTTGCGAGCTTTCCTGTCCCAACCGCGGCTCTGCTCGCTGCGGGGCCGGCTGCTCGCCCCTCGGGTTGCCTCTCTTGACTCCCTCTTGCTGGGTTTTTTCGGTCGCTTTTGGCTGCCATCCCAAAAGTGGGGAAACCGGGGTGGGTGTACAGAGCGGAGCCGCGTGCGTGACATTCCTCCGCCGGGTCGGAATTAAGCGTGGAAGTTCCCAGGGCATTTGCAAACTCTGTGTCCAAAGAGGCTGAGCTTTTGCTGCGCCGGTAAAGCCCCGCAGAGCCCACGCAGGCACGGGCTGCGCAGAGCTGCCAGCGACCTGCCCTGTGCTGGGGGGGAATTTGCTGCTGGGGGCTTGTCTTGGTCCAGGTGCCGTGTTCGGTGCGTGTAGGTGGGGCGAGGCCTCTTGGATCTGTCATCACCCGGCTGGCGAGGCAGCAGGAGATGCACTCTGGCTCCTTTACTGCTGCAGGAAGCTGCTGGTGTCTTTCATTCACAGAATCATTTTGGTTGGAAGAAGACCTTTAGGATCGTTGAGTCCAAGTGTTCCCCCAGCAGTGCCAGGGCACCACTGCCCCCTGTCCCTCAGCACCACAGCTTGGAAACCCCTCCAGGGATCACGGGGACTCCACCACTGCCCTGGGCAGCCTGGGACAGCCCTGGACAACCCTGGAGGGGAAGAAATTGTTCCTCAGCCCCAACCTAAACCTCCCCTTGTGCAGTTTGATGCTGGTTCCTCTTGTCTCATCAATTGTTCCTTGGGAGCAGAGCCTGACCCCCCTGGCTCCAGCCTCCTGTCAGGAGCTGTCAGAGCCAGAAGGTCTCCCCTGAACCTTCTTCTCTCCAGGCTGAACAAGCCCAGGTCTGTAAAGACACCAGCCTGAGTTCAGGGGTTCTGCTGGATTTGTGACAGCTGGGTGGCTGATGCCTCTGTGCCCTGGCACGAGGAAGAGAATGAAAAGGCTTCTCTGAGGCTATGGTGACGAGTAGAGCAAGCACGTGCCTGGCAGCGGGACGGGGAGCCTGGCAGCAGTGGTCCCGTGCCCCTCGCCTGAACAAGCCACACTGGGAGCGGCTGTATCTCCTCTTACACCGGGTTGGAGCCGGGTAGCAGCTGATGCTGTCCTGCTGAAACTGGGTCGTCATTGTCCGCCGGAGGCCTCCCGTACACTCGGGGACCTGTTGGAGAGAACCATTAATCAGTTTAAAACTGCCCCGTTTCACTGGCGGGTATGAAAACCCCCTATTGTGTGTGAAAACAATGCCGCGGCTGCGCTGGGCGCTGGAGTGGTGTAGCTGGAGTGGTATGAAGTCGCACGTCGAGCTGGAGTGGTGTGGTCACGGAGCTCCAGCCAAGCTGGTTGGTACTGGGCTGTAGGACAGTGCCTGGCCTCTTCCGCCCACGTTGGTGTAGAGGATGCTGTCGGCTGGGTGGCACTGGTGTCCCGTCTGGGCTCAGGCAGTGGAGAGGGAGGAGAGTGTCCCCTGGCTTTCTGAGCAGTTGAAGGAGCTGGGACCATGCTAACCTCACAAGGCTGAGTTCAAGGTCCTGCACTTGGGTCAGGACAATCCCAAGCACCCAGACTGGACAATGAGTGGATTGAGAGCAGCCCTGAGGAGAAAGACTTAGGGATGCTGGTTGATGAGAAGCTCAACGTGAGGCAGCAAAGTGATGTGCGAGTGCAGCCCAGAGAGCCCCAGTTGTATTCTTGGCTACATCTCCAGCAGCAGGTTTCGGGAGGGGATTCTGCTCTTCTGCTCTGGCGAGACCCCATGTGGAGCCCCCAGTAGAAGAGGGACCTGGACCTGTTGGAGTGGGGCCAGAGGAAGCCACAGAAGTGATGTGAGGGCTGGAACCCTTCTGCTGCGAGGACAGGCTGGGAGTTGGAGTTCTTCAGCCTGCAGAAGAGACTCCAGGGAGACCTTGCAGCCTTCCAGTATCTGAAGGCAGCTACAAGCTAGCTGGGGGGAGACTTTTTATGAGGGCTTGTGGTGATAGGATGAGGGATAATGGCTTTAAACTGGAAGAGGGTAGATTCAGATTAGAAATTAGGAAGGAGTACTGAGGATGGTGGAACAGACTGCCCAGGGAAGCTGTGGATGCCTCAACACTGGATGTGTTCAGGACCGGCTTGGAGCAACCTGGTCTGGTGGGAGGCATCCTTGCCTGTGGCAGGGGTGTTGGAACTAGATGATCTTTAAGGTGCCTTTGTACCCGCTCCAGTCTGTGATTCTATGATTGTCTAGTGGGGACATCCAGGAGAAGCAGCAGGGCAGCACCGGCAGACCCAGCATTGTTGGGGTGGGTGCCCGTGAGCCCACCACAGCCCGGGGGATGCTGCCAGCAGCCCCAGGTGATGATGGCCCCACACGTGTTTTCCAGTGAGGTTTTAAACAACAGCAGCTGGTGAGTTTACTTTATATGGTGTAAGTCCTGCCAAAACAATTTCTTCCTGTTATTGCTCCTCCGGGCGCAGTGGAGCGATAAGAGTCTTTGCAGGGACCTGGGTCCTCCCAGGGGTTCTCCTGCTCCGAGCTAGGAGCTTTGAGCAGCCGTTCCCAGGGTGATTTTTACTCTGTCTTTTAGCCGGAGTTCAAAATTACGTTTAGTTAATGAAAGGAACATCTGAGTATAGTTTGTGTAGGGTCCCTCAACAAACAAAGAGGTTCATTTTAGAATCATTTTGGTTGGAGAAGCCCTTTGAGCTTGTCGAGTCCACCCCCAGCACTAACCCATGTCCCGCAGCACCGTATCAAAGGAAGTTGCTTCTTGCAGACAGGGATCCTGCAGAAGGGATGTGCTGGAGCAGGAGCCAAGTCCTTGCTTCTAACTCTCCAGTGGCTGATGTTTTCTTGCTCTGGGTACAGCACCAGTGCCTGTTGCAGCCCCAAAGGGCAGGCTTTGCCTTTTGGGCCTCCTCTCTGGTCTCTAATTGGTCCCTGTGACTTGTTGCCATAATAAGTTCAAGCCAAGCATTGTAATAAACTTAGGAGAAGATAACAAGTTGCATTAGGTAGAAATATTTGTATAAGTGGGAAGTAAATAAACTCATTTCAGTACAGAAGCCATCCTAGGATGCTGTTTGACGCAGCTAGAAGCAATTTTATCCGAAGCACAACAGATTATTCTGTAATTGCTCGTTAATGAAGTTCTTGTCTTCTTCCTCTGAAGTGTTTGCCCTTGTCCAGAGCAGAGGAGGAAGGCAGTGGGTTATTTAGAAGCTCTGTGTGATCCAGGCTGGTGTGTTTGGGCTCCTTAAGGCTCCTCAGATTGCCATCAGTGGGGTTTGCACACATGAAGAATTAGGGCAATGCCATGTACGCTGCCTGTAATAAATACAGGGAGTCTTTTCATATGGATTCAGGCTTGAACTTTGTGAGTAATCATTGCTCTCTGATCTTTCCAGGCACCTTGCTTTGATTCCTGGAAAGTTTTACCTTTGTTTACAGATGCAGTGTAAATGTGTTTAATAAGAGATGGCTGAAAACACGAAGGAGGTTTTTTTGGGGGGTGGGGGGGGAAGAGCTTCACTGCAGGAGAACTCCATGGATCTGTGCAGTGCTGACACCAGGGGACACGGATCCACTTGCTGGATGCTCCTTTACAGACCCTCTGCTGCGTGGGGTTAAATACATGGCGAGAATCAATACTGAGCTCCCAAATTCAAATTGAGTTTAGGCACCTCAATAGATATTTGAGCAATTTCAGTGGGAAATGTGGTTGTGATGTTGAAGGTGAAGCTTTTCTCCCTGGCAGGTGGGACATGGCTGGGTAGGAGCTGTGGGTGGTGGGGGTCTGTCAGGGGGATGGGCTGTGAGTAGTTCCTGAGTGTGCAGTAGGGCTGCTGGAAAAGGAGCAATCTGGGACAAGGTCTTCTGCAAAGTAGCAGTGGGTCAGAACTTCAGCATGTGCTCCAGCTCCCAGATTATATGTTTAATTATTTTTTTTTCCTTTACCTCTTGTCTGCTGTTGGCTCCCACTGCCATTGAGGGTGGGCAAGCAGGGGGTCAGAAGCTCCCTTCCTGGAGATAAGGAGGTGCAGCTTGAGAGGAAGGTTCAGCACAGTCTGCTTCTGGGGTCAAAGACAAACCAAACATGGGCATATGCCTTTGATGTGACGTTTAATTAAAGACTGGGTTTGATTGGGTACATGGGTGCTTCCCTTGCTGCCTCATTCCTCACTTCCCTGGACCTGTTTCCATCACCTGCGTGGGGCCAAACAGTCTCTGCCCAACATGTTCATCTGTCCATGTCCTCAGCCGATGCCGTCGCCACCAAAGCATCCGTGTGCCCGTAGCTCTTGGCAACCCTTCCCAGTTGCCGCGCCTTTCGGGGAGATGATTTTTGGCACGCTGACTGTTTTGGGGTTTCTCCCTTTTCCTTGTCAGGAGCAGTTGTGAAACAGCAGCTGTTCTGCTAGTGCTGCCACCGTCCCCCTTTGCGTGCCAGAGGCAGAGGGTATTTAAAGATGGACTAGAAAAAGCTGAGGGATTGAAGTCAATGGAAGGTCCTGCTGGGAGTTGAGCTTCACTCGGGTTTTCTGCTGGACGAGCCCATATTCCTAAGCGCTCGTTCTTAAGCACTCCTTTTGTCTCCTCCGAAGGAAGAGGTCACTTTTTCCACCCTGCTCTGACGCAAACAGTGAATCACAACTGTTGTGGGAAGGTGCTGTTACTGGGACCAGTAACCTGTCAAAACATTTACCGTCTTCATCCCGGTGTCCTCCGGAGTTCTGCAGCCCGCGTGCCAAGTGCTGGGGTTTGACCACAGCTCAGAGCCCTCGGCTGGTGCTTCTGGAGCAGGACGGGCAGGAAGGATCGGCTCCTTATGGAGTTCTTTACTTCAGGGCAGTGCTATAGCCCATGTATGGATGGGGGAACCTGCTCCTTTTACTACAGGAAGGAAACGAGTCAGCACGGAGCAGAGATGCGGCGCATGGCCTGTAAGCTGAGGTGGTTTTGCCGCGGTGCCGCGGCCAAACAAAAGAGCTGAGGCTGGAACAGCACCCAGAGAACTTGTCGGATGTTGCAAACGCTGACGGTGCCGGGGAGCTGGAGCCAGGGCTGGCCTGTGCGGGCAGGTCGAGAGCCAGCGTGGGAGTTCCTGCAGATCCTGCCCCAGCTCGGCAGGGTTTGAACCTAATCCTTGAGAAAACAGGAGCTGGTGTGCCTCGGCTCGCTGGGGGCCAGCCCTCTGCCTCCCCCGGGCTGCCTGGCATTGCAGAAGCACGGGTGCTTGTCTCTTCCAAGGTGTGCTGCTCAATTTGTAGTCTGATGTTCGGCTTTCTGGGGTCCAGAGTTGTGGCCAGGGTACCACTGCTGCTGGGTGCTAGCTGAGTGCTGGAGTGGATAAGGAATTTGGGTTTATCCTCTCTGTACTCAGTACTGGTGTGGCTGCCCCTGGAATCCTGGGGTCAGCTCTGGGCCCCTGACTCCCAGCAGGACAGCGAGGGGCTGGAACGTGGCCAGGGAAGGGCAACGGAGCTGGGAAAGGGGCTGGAGCACAAGGGTGCTGAGGAGTGGCTGAGGGCCCTGGGCTTGTTGAGCCTGGAGAGAAGGAGGCTGAGGGGAGACCTTCTGGCTCTGACAGCTCCTGGCAGGAGGCTGGAGCCAGGGGGTTCAGGCTCTGCTCCCAAGGAACAAGAGAGGAAATGGCCTCAAGTTGCCCCAGTGCAGTTTTAGGTTGGAGCTGAGGAACAATTTCTTCCCCTCCAGGGCTGTCCCAGGCTGCCCAGGGCAGGGGGGTAGTCCCTGTGACCCCTGGAGGGGTTTCCAAGTCCCCCATGGAGCTGTGGTGCTGAGGGACAGGGGGCAGTGGTGCCCTGGCAGTGCTGGGGGAATGGTTGGACTCTGATCTTAAAGGTCTCTTCCAACCAAGACAATTGTATGAACTGATGAACGAGCATGGTGTTTTCTTGCACGATGGCAACGTTTGCCATGTCCATGCTGAGCAATTTCCTGCAAGGCCTGGATGTTGCCTGCACGTGTTCCCAAGTTGGCTGTGCTTTTAAAGCACGGGTGACGATCTAGGTGTGCCCCATCCTTGGAGACGGGGAGAGGCATCTTCTGAGGGCCTGTGACGGGCACTTCCAGGGTGACTGCTCCTGTCTTTCCTGCTGAAGGCTTTTGTTTAGTCCCTTGTCACCTGTAGCAATAAATTCACTTGCTGTTGAAAAGGAGAGACTTAACAGAATGGGTGAAATAAAAAGATTCTTAATGCTTGGAACAAAATGCCCATCTCCTTGTAAAAAAAGGTTGAAGCTGTTCCGCGACTGATGGCAAGGGGAGCCTTTAGCTGCTCCTGCTCAGCTGCTTTCTACCCCTAGAAAAGGGGCAGAGTGTGTCCTTGGGGAGGGCAGGCTGAGGAGACCCATCCGGGGGGTACGGCCGGAGGATGAAAGGGCTGAGGGTTAGTGATGCTGATGGGAAGCGATGCGGCTTGCCGGCTGCTGTCGCCCGGCAGAGCGTGGCCGGCTCGAGCGGGGCCGCGGCGCGTGAGCAATGCGAGCTGACAGCCCCTTTTGCGGGGAGCAGCCGCCTCCCCGAGACCGTCCAGACAGGGGATGTGCTCGCCCTGCCCGCCGGAAAGCGGCTTCTTTGGCTGATTATCCCTCACCGGGTCGGCTGGCATCGACAAACCAGGGTGCTGAAGTGCTGGGTTATGGGATGGGGCTGTGAGGACGGGCTCTGGCCGAGCTGCGCTGCACGAACGTGGGGTCGCGCCTACAGCAGCGTTGCCACCGAGGCTGGGTGCTGAGCATCACCCGTCCGCTGAGTCCCCGTTGTGTGCGTCAGCCTGAGTGACCGCCCGGCCCCGGCCGGTGTGCCATCGCTCTGTGTGCAAAGGATTATTTTTTGAGAGGGGAAGGCAGGAGAAAGGTGTCTGTGTGTTTAAGAGGCACCTTGTGACTTTTGAGGGTTCTGGGTGCGGGTTGGGCACGATGTGTTTGATGATACGCTTAGCTTGCGAGGGAAGGGCAGGGCATAGGTGGGTGTGCGACCCTGAAAAGCTCTGTGCCTCTCTGGGGTGAAAAACCCCGTCCGGAGAGCGGGCCAGGCACCCAGCAGGCATGGTGCTTTTCTGGAAATCCATCATTATATTTACCATGTGCCTAGAAGCAGCTTTGTGCAAGGCCCCCCTGCCTCCTGAGGTTGGGTGTCCCAGGGAGCACCAGTGGCTGGATGCACAGCGGGTGCCATTGACCTTTTGGGAGCATCAAGCCACCAAATCCTCAGGAATTGGCTTGGTTTCACTCAAAGCAGTGCTGGAGGCTCCTAAAGCAATTCTTTGCTGTTGTACAACCAGGCTCCAATCTAAGAGCTGCTGCTACCGCTTTCAGAGCATGGACAGGCTGTACCTCACTGGCTGCTCGGGAGGCTTTGCTGGTTGGGTTTTCTGTGATGTGGTGCCTGGGGAATTGAGAGCAAGCCACCGAGCAGCTGCTGAGTCCTGTGGTGTTGGGTTAGTGTCGGAGGGAGCTGGTGGTGGCTGTGGTTTGCTTTGCAGTGGGTTTGTTCCCGGCAGCCGGTTTATGAGAGCTGGGAGCAGCTCTCCAGCCCGTGTCGTTGCCTCTCCTTGTCCCTGCTTCAAGGTGGCAATCTGTTCCGCCTGTTTGATGGAAAAACCTGGAAGAAGTGGTGGTTCTGGTTCAGGCTGCTCTAGGAAAAGGCATGGGGGAAACAAGTGCAGGGACAATCCCACCTGTATGGCTGCCTAAAAAGAAGAGGTCACTGGACAGTCCAACAGCATCTTGGCTTGTATCGGCACCAGTGGGACTAGGGCAGGGATCTTCCTCCTGGACTGGGCGCTGGGGAGGCTGCCCCTGGAGTCCTGGGGTCAGGTTTGGGCTCCTGACTCCCAGCAGGACCGTGAGGGGCTGGAGCATGGCCAGAGAAGGGCAAGGGAGCTGGGGAAGGGGCTGGAGCACAAGGGTGCTGAGGAGCAGCTGAGGGACCTGGGCTTGCTCAGCCTGGAGAGAAGGAGGTTCAGGGGAGACCTGGCTCTCGACAGGAGGTTGGAGCCAGGGGGTTCGGGCTCTGCTCACAAGAAACAAGAGAGAAAATGGTCTCAGGTTGCCCCAGTGTGGTTTTAGGTTGGAGCTGAAGAAAAATTTCTTCCTCTTGAGGGTTGTTCAGGGCTGTCCCAGGCTGCCCAGGGCAGGGGGGGAGTCCCCGTGATCCCTGGAGGGGTTTCCAAGCCGTGGTGCTGAGGGACAGGGGGCAGTGGTGCCCTGGCAGTGCTGGGGTATGGTTGGACTCAATGAGCTCAAAGGGTTTCTCCAACCAAACCAATTCTATGACTCTGTATCTGTTAGGAGATAGAAACAGGGCTTAGATGGAGGCAGTTCAGTACCTGTGAGATGTTCTTTGACATCTCCAGGGCCACCTAAGGGACTTGCTGAGTAATAGGCTGAAATAATTCTTGGAAATGTCGGAGCAGCAGTGGCTGCGTGTGCTCCCAGTCTCTGCATGTCAATCTGGGGCTGTCATTGTCTCTTTGTTTCTGATCCTGGGCTGAACGTGCTGAGCAGACATTAGCACAGAACCATGGCTTGCAAGGTCTGTAACTATGGCAATAGATCCACGAATGTGACCCTCTGCTCCTCGTTGCAGTATTGGCACTGGCGAGCTGCCCTGTAAGATGGCACTTATTATTTTGTGGGGTTTTTTTTCCTAGTAGTAATTCCATGTCAAAGAGGAAATATAAATAAACTCCCCAAAACAAAAGAAGCAAGGAAAAAATAATTCTTTCAAACATTTGAGCAGGAACAATAGGGTAGGATATGGACTCTCTGGGGAGGGCTAATGGCTGAAACCGATAGGAGTGCGGAGCCTGCCTCGCTCTGCTTTGTAACGAGCACAAACCTTTGCTCGGCCCGAGATTATTTATAGCCAGTGTTATGGCAGAAGCATGTGTGACCTGTAGGCTCTCTGCAAAGGGAAGAGCTTTCCTGTACTGTCTCTGGGACACAATAGACAATTATTTAGACACTATCTTTGTCTCAAGATATAAACAATTAAATGCCGGCTACTGATTTCTGTTGTTACATTCAGGCCATGAGCAGCCAGTTTTTTTTTTTACTTCAGGAGCTTTGGAGAAGGAAAGGATTTTTCAGGAGTTGCATCGCTGAGAAGTGTCAGAGCCGTAAAGTTCCCGAGGCTTCTTTATGACTTGGGAGTGTAGAGTAGCATCCCAAGCATCGTGAGGTTGTTGCCTCCCAGCATCCTCAGGAAGGCTGGCAGCCAGCAGCTTGGTGGAGGTCAGCCCTGGTTGGCAGGGGTGTGTGGGTGCAGACCCCTACTCTGCCTCTGCTCCTGCTCTTTAGCTCATCACTGTGGTATTCGAGTACCTACATCTGCTACTGGAGAGCAATTAAATGTTCTTATATGTAATTAACTACTTCCAGCCGATTACTGAGCGGCTTAAATAATCTACGTGTAACGGCAGATATTTTGCTGCTATAATGGTGACAGTTAGTGCCAAGTGCCTGAGAAGCTTGAGGAAACAACCTTCTGCTGGAAGGTGACTCCTTTTTCAGGCTCCCTCGGTTTTTCTGGGTGTCAACAACGAAAGTTTCCCTTGGTTTCTATTTGGTACTTGGCTCAGTTCTGTCTTGTTTAGCAAAAAGAATGTAGGAGTGCAAAAAAGGGCTTGTGAAGATGCGAAGGGCTGTGCAAGAGCTAGTGCTGCCACAGATGCAGTGCTGGTTAAATGGGCAAAGGATGGATTCCCATCTGCAGTTCATGGGGCAGCTTGTTTCTGGAGAAACCTTTAGCAGCAGGTACAGTGCCAAAGCTTTGCACTGAAGGGCTCAGCCTTGCTCTGAAATTCAGCTTCAGTAGGAATTAATCTGCTACATCTTCGGTTTTTTTTTATTCCAATTAATGCCTCTGTGTTTCCTTCTTGAGTTTCTCCTTGCACGGGGAGCTAGATGATGGATCTCTTCCCTTTTCTCTGCGGGTTAAATCTGCTGTTGGCTTGGCAGAAGGTTTTAGGGTTCAGTGTGCTGCGGAGCCAAGTGCTGGTACCCTGGCGAGCTGCCTGGCACCACCACCCCAATGTCAGCAGGCCCCCCGAGCCCCCAGCGTGGAGCCGCTCGTGCTTGCGGTGAGCTGGTCCAGTTGGAGAGGCACCACTGAGCAGCTCTGTCTCTCCCTCGGCCGCAGGCAAAACGAGCCTCCTGCTCTAATTTCATTGTGTTTCGCCATCGCACAAACTCTAAAGCTCCCTGAAATGGGAAGGAAGTGATGTTTAAATTATCCATGAGTGAACTGATTTACTCAAACCGGAGTTTTGAGTTCCGTCCTTATGAATACAGGGATGGAGCTGTCTGTGCATCCATCCGTCTGCCCGCTGAGTATTGAATTAACAGAAACACAAACGCGGATCCAGGGCTGTAAAAGCTTTGGCTTAGACCAGTGAAAACCGTGAGGGGCAGAGGGGTGCTGCCTGGGGGAGTGTGGCTTGTTCTCTTGGTGGCAGCTTGTCTGGTAGGTCATCCTCAGCGATGGAGTGAGACCATCGCTGCAAGTTCCCTGAAAACTCGGTGTTTCAGCAAGTTCTGTCTGCTCCCGACTGGCAGGGGATTCAAGCTGCTCTCCTGTCTGCCTTCCTGCCCCTCACCAGGGGGTTGAACTTCCCCTGTAACGTCTTTTGCAGAGCATGTAAAACGCTGGTTAAATTCTATGGTCGCTTCCTATGGGCACTTGCTCAGCTCTCCTTGGGGAGCCCAGCGCCGGAAAGTCGTAACTGCGCTTGCTGATGGCCTGGAGATCCCTTTCGCAGATGTTTCACCCGAGTCTCGACACCGTGCTCCTTCCACCTCCAGCCCGAGTAACATGAATAAGCAAGCCCAGCAGCAAAGCATCCCACTGGTCCCCCTCCGGGAGAGATGCTGGGTTTGTGCTGGGGGCTGCAGCAGTCGGTGATGTGGGTGGGTGGCTGTGAGCATCGCCGGGGAGCCTGCTCCCGACGCACTGCCGTGGCTTTGCTGTTGGTCCTTCGGCTGAAAGGGCTGCGGGGGACTTAGGGGCTGAAGTCACAATTCTCTCCCTATTTTATTTGCCCGAAATACGCTGAAGTAACTGTACCCTCATGAAAGAGATAATTTCCTGACGCTGGACAGCTTAACATCTGTTTCCTCCCATTTTTTTTTTTGCGCTGGTAGAACATGGTAACGGAAGAACTGGCGGGGTTTTCTTTCCTCTTTTTCTTTTGTATAGCAAGAGGCGCTGCACGCTTGGGCTAAATACGCTCTCCGAGAGCAGACGGGTTTCTCTCAAGGGTTATATGATCATTTGTTCTCTATTTTCTCTCCTTCCTGCCTCCCCCCGCCCCTCCTGGAGAGGAGCGGATACACCGAAGCCCGGGCAGGACTTCCTCAGCTCAGCCGTGCCTTCTGGCAGCCTGTGCCGCTCGCCCTCTCCCCGGCACCCCCTGCACCGACAAACAGTGGCCAGCGGCTCCTTCTTGTTTGTTATTTTGGATCCTGCAGAGGAAGAGCTGAGTGGAAGATCGCGTCCCCGGGGGCCCCTGGCATTCCAGCTCCGGCCGCCGCTGCCTCGCGAGGCTGCGGGTGCCTTTGCCGTGCCATCCCCGTGCCTCCAGCCCCAGCGGGCAGTGCCGTGCGATGCTGGGGGTGCCCAGTGGGTTCTGAAGCAAATTTAGCACTGCCAGAAGGGTGAGGGAGGGGAGTGGGGAGCCTCGGGGTGATGTCTCGAGTCGTTGCTCTGCAGCAGGAGCAGGTCCTGTCCTTCAGATGCCCAGTGTGGCACAGGTATTCATGGTGCCAAGAGGAGCTTTTGTACCGACTGTTTCCGACGTGGCTTGAACTGCCCTTGTATGCTGCTAGTTTATCTCCTTCGTGGTTGTGGTGTAGTGAGCCTCAGACCTCCTGTACCCCCAGCTCCAAAACCCGAGAGGTCGACCTCGGGTCTCTCCGGGCGCTTTGTGCCAGCGGCTCTGCGGTGGAGGGCACGTTTCTCACGTGGGATCCTGTCCAGGCTGGCCCAAGGGCAACCGCACCACCAGTTTCCTCTTTGATCTCTTCAAAGGCTTGTTGGTCCTCAGGGCCCCAAGTCAAAATAGTTCTTCTTTCGGGTCACTTGGTAGAGGGGATTTACAAGTTGTCTGTGGACAAGGAGGAGTGGAAGGGATGGGTGCCGTTCTTTCCTCTCCACAAAGCACATCTTGGGGAGAAAAGGGGGAAATTGTTGATTTTTCTCCATAAGATGGGTCTCGGAGTACTGGGGCAGCAGCAAGATAGGACTCAAGTGCTAGATTAGGCTCAAGGCTGGTGCTTTTGTTGTAGCTTCTCCAGGCAAAGCAAAACAAAGTGATAGACAACACAGCAAAAATTGAGAGCAGTCATGAACAAGCCTTGGAGTTTCTTGTGCAGCAGACCAGGGCTCGAGCGCTGGAAGGCATGAGGAAATACATAGGTTGGCTCCCGGAGTAAATGTTTTCATGGCTTGGAGACTCCTTCCAAAATACTGAAGCCTGAAACCCCATTGTATGGTCCCCTTTCCTGACAGAGGTCATTTAAGCTGGTAAATGAGTTAAATCCGTTAAATGAGCAGTTCCTTTCCATCACTGGGATCTCTTGAGAGCTCCGCTCAGCCTGGCTCAGCCCTTTCCCACTTGATGCCCGTTGGCTAGCTGGTCTCACTATCCTGTTGCCTTTGGTGGGCATGTGAGCACCCTTATTTTGGTTGTGGGTCACTTCTGAGAATTTACTAAGGGCCAGCACAGAAGAACAAGATGAGTTGGATAACGGTTGACTTGATGAACTTAAAGGTCTTTTCCAACCGTAGTGATTCTCTGAAGAGTGCCCAAGAAAAGCATCAGTCCTTGAAGGGTGGTTTCCTGACAACCCCAATGGCTTGGTCCTGGTTCAGTGTCCTTCAAGTTTACGAGGACTCTTTATGTCCGTGGGTGTTACCTGGGCACGTGGTGTTATTTCTGCTCTCGTACCCGTCTGCTAAATCACACTTAAAAGGAGCGAAACTGCTATTCCTCCCACCTGCATCGTGCAACAAAAGCCTTGTTGCCAGGGAAATGTCATTGCAGTCGTGAATGAGACATAAAATACCTGGTTCTTTCTTAAAGATTTGGATAATTCAGGGAAAAAAAAAAAATATGGAAAGAATTTGGAGGGGGAGTCGTGGCTGTAGATGCAGATGTTACCCAGGCACACCTGGTGCCTATTTCTTGGGATTTTGTGCAGTCCTAACTTTTATATATGTCTTTTATTTATATATATTATATATAGAGACATATATGTATATGTCTCTATATATGTCTTTTATATAACTTTTTGTATATGTCCACCTGAGTGACCTGGAAAAGCCAGGTGAGCCTTCAGGATGAAGGGCTACGGGTCACGTGAAAGAAGATGCCCAGGGTCTTGTGCAGAGGATGGTGTGGGGACCCCCGGAGCTCTTGGACCAGTTTTCAGTGTTTGATTGACAGCTTGCGGTTTTAAGAACCCATCTTCCTCGCCAGGCGAGATGTTGTGTGTTCTGCAGACCCAGCGCGCCAGCCACAGCCACCCCGCTTTGGGCTTGAGGTAATTCAGAGGGTAGGGGAGGAAGTGCAAGGCAATAAATAGCATCGCCTCCTGTCTTCTGTGGGGAAAGTCCCACGCACGGAGCTGGTGGCTGCAGCTTGGCTGCTAGGTGGTGACGTGCTACAACCTGATGTCTGCAATTGCATCTACAACCCGAGGAGGGGAGGAAATAAAAAGGTGGTTGACTAATTGCTGTAGTTTTTGGGCTAATAGGTGTTATCAAAAAGATGCTCGGGGTGTTTCATTAAAACCTCCTTTTTCTTTACCCCAGAAAGATGAGTAATGGCTCATCGTTGGATGCTCCTGCACACATCTTTCTCCACATTCACACGTTTTGTCGTTATGAGTGCTAATGCCCCTGAGCCTGTGTGGCTTGGTTGGTGAGGCCACCTTGTCTGCCTTGGGCTTATTTGAAGCGTAGGTTTCCCCCAAGTGTGCTGCTGTTGCGTGTTTGATTTTTGGTGGCCGCATCGGTTGACCGAGCGCAGCGGATTTTGGCACCTGGTCGGGGAATACTGAGTGAAGCTGGCTGAAATTTGCTCAGATGCAGGGAATTTGCCTTGGTGCTGGGAGGCTTGCCAGTCCTGGGGCTGGATCTGGTTCAGGTGGCAGTGGTGGGACTGCGGGCGCTGGCGAAGCGGCTGCCAAGGTTAGCTAGTGATTGCAGCGTCTGCAGTCTTCCAGCTGTAATTGGTGTGGGTTCGACAACAAGGAGGTGCTTTTCTCACACCGAATATTTACTAGCACCCAGGCAGGAAGCCTTCTGAGCACAGCAGTTATGTCCTGCTCTTCCATGCATCCCCCAGAGAGATCTTCGTCAAAGCAACAGTGATGGTCTCAAAGATGAGGAGAGGTTCAGGGGAGGCTGTGGTGGAAGGCAAGGCTGAGAGGAGCCACCAAGCACTGGTCTCCAGTCTGCTTAGAGCCTTCAAGTCTCTCTTTTGTGGTGGTGGCTCTGATTTACAGCTGGTTTAAAAAAAGAAAAAAAATCATATATATATTTTTAATGTTAAAGCCACCCTCTTGCCCCATGTTTCTGGGGCTCGTTGCTTCTTTGGGGAGGGGTGCACAGGATCTGTTTCTTGCTCAGCACGTGAGGAACAGCCTCTCTTTCCTCTGTACATCCCTCAAAGACTTCCCAGACAAGCCTGTTCCCTTTGAATCTTCTTTCCTCATGCAGGATCCACCCAGCCAAAAACAATAAAATATAAAACTGGAAAGAGAAAACAAACAAACAAAAAATAGGGACCTTCCGTGATTTTTGTCTTTTTGGCTGCCAGTTGGCTGCAGAACTTGAAACCACTCAAACCACTCAAGATCCTTTTTTTTTTTTTTTCCCCCCACTCCTTCAAATCCATTGGAATGCGTTGCTCTTTCAGCTGCAGCAGGGATGATGGCTGTGAAGAACTCACACTCCCAGAGCGACAGCCTGGGGAGCAAGGAGCCGGTCTCTTCCTCGAGCACCAGGTGGAGGAATGGTCCTGCTAAACCCTTGGGTTTGTTTGGTTTTTTTTGGTGTGGTTTTTTTGTTTGTTTGTTTTTTTTAAAATACTTTTTGGAATAAAAGCATCCTCGGGTGCTCCCCGTAAGGGGTGAGGCGTTGTGTTCGTTCGACCTCTGTTTCTTGTTGGCCAAATCAGTTTTGATCGGCAATAAATCAAGTTCTTTTTCCCCAGATTGAGTCTGTTTTGCCTGTAATTGGTAAGGAATCTCCAAATCTCTATATTAACCAATGAGCTTTGTCATCTTTTTGTCCCCATCCTGGTTTTTTGGGGGGGGGGAATAGGGTGGTGGGGTGGACATCTGGCAGCGGCAAACGTTCGTTTTTTTTGCTACCCTAAGTATCATTGCTGCCAAAAATCCTTGGCACAACCCCTGTGTCACGGCTGGAGTGAAAACCAGATGAGCGTTGTTCCTCAAAAAGCAGCATAGTAGCTGTTTCTGTTGAGCTTGTTGACGTCACGTGGCGCTGCTCTGGTTCCTTGGTGCCTCTGCTGTCTGTGGAGGTCTCGTGGGTTCTCTCTGACCCGTGGTGGATGGGGTGACAAGGGACAAACGAGAAGCTCGTTTGGCTGAACGCAAGGATGACCCTTTCCTTGTCCGCGAGGTGTCTGAGGCAGTAGCTGCTGCATCAACATCCTTAGCTGTAATAGAAATATCAGTGTAACGGGGCTTTTCATGGGTGCTGGGACTCCTCCCAGAGTGGGAAGAATAAAACGGACGAGAGCAGGATTGGGAATTGAGGGGATTTAACCCTGTGTAGTGCCTGGTGTGAGGTTCTGCACGTCGCCAAGGTGGGCAGCAAGCCAAGGACCACCTTGTGAAGCTGTAAAGTCACGAGACGGGGCAGAGGTACGCCAGTGGATAGGAAGGTTTAGGATCTGTACGAGCAGGAGTTCAAAAAGTATTCCCACAAAGGGTTTTTTGGAGCGGTTTCCGTTGCTGTTGCACAGAGGCTACTTGTAGTTCTAATCCCATTTGCTTCGGGTGGATCTCATTTGAGGGCAACCGTGTGTGTTTTGTGTAGCGTTGAGTGGTGGCCAAGCAGCTTTCCGTTAGTGGTCTGGTTCCAGTGAGGGCTTCCCGTGCCGTAGCTGTAGTAGGAAGGACCTGGCTTGGGTATTCCATGAGCTTTTTCTGATACTGTAGTTTCCAGAATTGCATCGGTTCCAGGAAAAGGCTCATCCTGACTTTTCTTTGAGGCTGAGCTCGTCGGGAGTGTATTGCCAGTTCCTGGCAGATGGGGCTGGAGGAGAGATGGCAGTGACATGTGCGGGAATGCTTTGCTGTTATTTGCTCTTTCCCCCCCCCCCCGTCGTGTACTCTGACCTATTTATAGAGTCCTAGCGATGCACAAAATGAAGATGTGATTTATGGTGTTCCGTGTGTGCTTCGTGGTAACTTTATTAATGTAGGAAGCTTATTTGCAGTCACAAAATCTTCAGTCGTTTAAATCAGATTTAAGTTGCTTTAAAATATATATGGTTTGGTTTGGGAGCAGAATTTCAGCCTCACTGAAATGAATGGCAAAACCACCACTGCCGTGGCGATAAGAAAGTGTCGCCGGTCAAATAATAAATGTCTTCTAAAAACCAAAACCAACCAACCTTCCTGCTCCTAATTGCATTCTTTTGTTCTTTTTTTTTTTTTTTCCCCTTAAGTCTTGTGAAGAAAACAATCTGAAGACAATGCATCCGTGACCCCGATACCATCTTGCGAGCCGGGGCGATGGAAGTTGCGGGGTGCCGCCGGCATACCGGTCCCGCGACGGCTCCAAATGGATATGCCAACAGGGTTTTCCAAGCAGACACGGAGGAAGGGAGCACGGACGCGGTGCAGGTGGGTGCTGCTGAGCCCTGCACCTCCAGCGATGCGGTCCCGAGTGAACAGGAGGAAGCACCCAGGTATAAGAAGATGACCAAGGGCAACAGGATCTGGAATTTCGTTAGACGAAGGAAAGGACTCTCGGCGAATAAAGAAAGACCCCAGTCCATGATCCTACTGGGAGTTACCTCTGAGGTCCCAGAGTTTAAAAAACCATCTTTCATGGACAGGGTGAGGCCATCAAGGAAGGGAAGAACCTCCAGGATGCCAAAAAACGTGGACTTGAGAGCATCTGGAGTCCAGGTGGCTTGTGACCCTGAGGAGGACCATCCTGCCAGTGGGCAGAGAGCTATCCACAGGGTTAAGAAACTGGGCGACGGTCGGAGGCCCTCCCGCCACTCGTACGCGGGGTACGTTGACGATTTGGATTCTTCTTTTGAAGACATAGAGCTGAGCATCAGCATTCCTGACATGGATGCCAACGAGAGTAAATGCCTCAGGGATCTCGGCGCCAGGTTACCCGGCGAAGACCACGACAGCGACTGCCACAGAATGCCAGTGAGAAAGAGCGAGTCTTTGAATTTTGAAAGCTTCAAGAGTCCTGGGATTACAGACGGGGACAATCCAAAGAGGTGTTCCGTGCTCCCGCAGGAGAGCAGGAGAGGAAGAAGCTCTGATGTCTGGAGCTATCTGAAAGGAATTTCGTTAACCAGCAAGGATAACTCAAAGCTTCCGGATCAAAGGGCTGAAACCAATTTCCAGAACTTAGAAAATACAACTGATCATTCTGCTTCTTATTTCAGCTTTGATACGAGATGTGAAGAGCATCTCAGCCAGCAGAAAAAATCAAGCAGTGCAGCCAAAGCCACTCACTTCGGGGGTGTCGTGAGGTTCTTCACCAGCGTGGCCGAGGCAGCCCGGAGGCTGCGGGGCTCCTCACGGGCGTTCTCGCCCGACGAGAAGAGGCCTCAGCGGAGCTTCCGAAGCTGGAGGCAGGACGTTGGCTTCCCCAGAGAGGGCTTGGTGATCGAGAACGAGAGCGCGAGGGCCTTCTGCACGGTGGGAGCCTGTCTGCAGTCCCCGGATTCAGGCACGTGGGACAACCTGAGCTTTGAGAGCTTGGTGGGGAAGGAGCCCGCGCAGCACTGCAAAACCACGGGAGCGTTGCAAGACTTTGGTTCCTCTGCCCTGGGCAGTGAGAACGAGAGAGCTAATGAAACACCAATTTCTCCCTTTGAGCCAGAACCATCCATCTCCCACCTGCCAGAGCTCACAGATGACTCTTCCCCTGTAAATAGTAAAGACCCTTCTGAGGATCTGATGGACTTTCCACAGACGACTCTGACTAAAGAGATGGAGGATTCAGGCAAAGCTGCAGAGGAGGCACAGGTCATGGCCAGTGACCTGCCACGTTCTCAGAGCCTTCCTGTGAACGATGGGGATGCTGCAGACCTGGACCATTCTTCAGCTGCTGATGGTGACCTTTCTGCAGTGACTGAGACTCTGATCCACCTTCCACAGGCATCGCTGGCTGAACTTGATCCTGAGGACGTGGCTTGTGCTCCAGTTGTTGCTACAGACACGGATCCATCTCCAGCAGTGGCTCAGGAGCTTTCAAGGGCAGAACTGGATCTGCAGGGCTTGAGAAATTCTGAGCTGCCTTTGCAGGACTTGTCTAGAGGTGAGCTGGGGATTCAAGACTCGGGCAGCGCTCCAGAGAAGACACAAGCGGTGGGTCGGGACCCACTATGTTCTCAAGATCTTCCTGTGAATAATCTTGATCCTGTGGACTTGGGCTGTTCTCCCGCTGCAGGGGGGGGCTTTCCTGCGTTGGCTGAGGCTCTGATCCACCTGCCCGAGGAGGTTCAAGGCCCTGGCAGTCCTCTGGAGAAGACACGTGCAGCAGGCAGGGACCTGCCACTTCCTCGGGATCTTCTTGTGAACACTCTGGCTGCCGCAGACCTGGGCTATTCTCCGGTTGCTGACGTTGACATTTCTGTAGTGACTTTTCTAAAACGTGCCCCCGGGCAGGGCTCGGAGCAGAGCCACTGCCACGCTAGAAAGCACGGGGCTGCTTTGCTGGGAGAGCAGAGCTCCGTGGAGGTAACGGACAGAGTGGAGCAGTTTAACTGTGCCCACGAGTGCCCGCCCTTCCCGGCACACGTCTCCAGGATTGTCTCCTTCGGACGGCTCAAAAACGGGAAGGTAAGAACAACTTTTTGCTGTAATTAGTTTTCAGTGAGGCCAGACTCTTCCTGGTTTGCACTGGGAAGCGTTTTTATGCCTCCCTTGCTGGGATGTGCAGTGAAGTAGCTGGTGGTGTGAGCGATGGGCAGTGCACACCACTGCTGTGCCAGCTCTGGAATCGGGGCAGGTTTGTGGACAGACCATGGTAGGAACTCAGCGTGATGTTTTCTTTGGGGTCCCTCGTGAGCCAGAGCTGAAATGAGGATTTTTGTTGTTTTTTTTTTTTTTTTTTAAATTTGATTTGAATTTTAAGCTGTCAGGCAGGGAAATAGAGTCAACTTGTGAAGAAACTTTCTCCTTCCTTTTGGGCTTGGAGAGACCAGAGATGTTACAGAGGTGATGACATGGTTCCCTGCTGGAAAAGGGGTCACTGTAACTTCGGAGCCAAGAGGGGAAGTGTTTGAAAATTGGCAACAGATTAGAAATGCTGTGGGGGGGAATCTGAACTTCTGACTCCTGGCTGCAATGGGCAGTACTATTGTTAGTTATTCCTGGATTTGTTTTTCTGCTCCATCTTGTGTAATAAAAATCCAGAGAGAGCTTGCTGTGTAATTCCAGTCACTGCTGAAGTGGGGTGAGCAGTGGTTAGCCACTTCTTGTGGTCTCTGGAAGAGAAGGTTGTAGGAGGAGCTTGAATGAGAGGGCTGTGGTTTGATGTCCCTTCACGTGGACCAAGCTGAAAGCATTCTGGGCAGGAGCAAGATAACAGAGGCATGAAAGGTTTGAGTGGAACAGGAGGAAATATTGGCACTCCTTTCCCAGAGCGGCCACATCTGGAACCCCTCTGCTGGGAGCCAGGCTGGGAGAGCTGGGGGGGTTCAGCCTGGAGAAGGGAAGGCAATGGGGAGATCTTCTGGGGGCCTTTCAGAATTTCAAGGGGTCTGACAGAAAGACGGGGACAGACTTTTGAGCAGGGCCTGTTGGGACAGGACAAGGGGGGGGATAAGTTGATGGTTTCAGACTAGAGAGAAGGAAGAGTTTTTCTTGGTGAACCCATCCCAGGCTGCCCAGAGAGGTGGTGGCTGCCCCATCCCTGGCACCATTGCAGGGGAGGTTGCCCGGGGCTCTGAGCACCCTGCTCTAGGTGCAGATGGCCCTGCTCCCTGCAGGGGAATGGACCAGAGGAGCTTGAGAGGTCCCTGCCCACCTGAAGCGTGGTGTTATTCTGTCCCTGCTAGCTGAGGGCAATGCCATAGTGGCAGAGCCCGTGGGGTGAGGTCCAGGCAGTTTCCCTGTCGGCCGTGTGAACAGGGGATGCGGTAAAGCCCTGGCTCAGCTGCTGCAGGTTACAAACATGACGAGGAAACTTAAATATGGTGCTTGAGATAACTGGGCAGGAAACCTCCCCCAGGTTCCCATCGAGTGCGGTGATAGCAGGACGACCTCTGGGCTGCTGTGGCTTCCGGCTTCACCGAAGGCTCATTGCCTTACTGGGCAGAAGTAGGAGTAGGATGGAAGGGGAAGCGTGACGCCTGCCCTGGCTTATAACCTCCTTCTGCATCCCAGAAACTCAGGCTGGAGGTTTAGAAGTGCGCAGTGTCCTGGTGGCAGCGTCAGATCCTGAGTGAGTCTCAAGGAGGGATAGGAACCAGCCTAGAGAATCCACCAGCAGCTCCAGGAAGAAATGTCCTGAGATACCCGAGGGGTTTCCTCGCCCGTCTCTCACCAGGGAGCAGCGCTCGGAAACGTTTCACCAGAAATAAGCAGGCAGGAGGAATAACTCCAGGCTGAGCGTGCCAGCAGCAGCGAGCTCCAGCCTCTTGTTGTTGTAGGGCTGGATCCAGCTCTTTGCTGGCACCTGCTCCCCAGGACAGTTGTTGGCCCTCCTGCCTCCACTCCGGGCTGCTCTGCATTAACCAGAGGATTTTTTTATTTCAAGTGAAATGCTCAACCACGAGTAGGAAGAAGGTGCTGCCAGGACCGGGTGGCTTGGCTTGGCCGGCTGCTGGAAGCAAGTGCTGCAGCAGTTTTAAAGCGCGCTAGCGGTGTCGAGCAGAAACAGCTCAAGCAAATATTTCCAAAAGGACCTCCAGATTGTCCCAGAAAAAAAGCACAAAAGCAGTGGTTCTCCCTGCCCGAACCCACGGGGAGGTAGTGGAAGAGGCTGGTGTGGCACAGAGGGTGCTGGAGCAGAACAGAGGGGCCCTGCGTGTTGGTCCTGGCAGAGCAGAAATCTCTTCGGCTGTTCTCTCCTGCAATTAGTGCCCCTGTTTCTTGCTTTCCTAGCCTCGCCTTTTAAAATTTTCATGCCTGGCCAGGAGCTGAGTGATGTTCCCGGCGAGCAGCAGCCTAATAGGATTCGATCTTAGTGCTGCCAAGAGCAGAGCGTGGCTGCAGCACTGAGCTCGCTGTAGAAAGGCAGAAAACCACTAAGCCCCTTCTCAAGCTGTCCCCCTGCTTGGGTGCTTTCAGACCCCCTCCCATATTCCCGCTTGTTTCAGGAGTTTATGCAACAGGGGAAATAAAAGCACTCCGCAGAACCGAAAGAACAGTAAGGGTCAAAACAGGTGGCGAGTGGGAAGTGAATTCCTCATCCCAGCCTTGGCAGCTCTGGGCTGGAAGTGGCTCCCGTATTTTGAGAGGGGGACCTGAGAAAGGAGCTGAAAGGTGACACAGGGAGGGTTGAGTAGGGTTCTGGACCGCTGCAAACTCTAAAAGTTGCTGTTTTCCATGTCCCCACTGAAGTAAATTATCCTGTGAAAAAGCCCGCAGCATCCCGAGGGGGAGGATGCTGCTGCCACTGAAGTAAATTATCCCGTGAAAAAGCCCACAGCATCCCGAGGGAGAGGATGCTGCTGCCACTCTTGTGTTTGACCACTTCCAGTATCTTGTGCCGATGGAAGGAAGCTCTGGTACCGCAGCGACCGCTCTGTGGGTCTGGCACCTTCAAACCACCCGATACCCCCTTGGATGGGGCTGGGGGTGGGATTTGGCACCTCCTCTGGGAGTGGCACGGGGAAAAGCTGCACGGTACGCACCTGACTTCGTATTTCAGGCGTTTTGAGGACCCCAAAACTGGATCCAGGATTACTGGGGACACGCAGAGGGACTGGCAGCGTTTTTTGGCTTGTGCTCCTATCACAGTGAGGAGCAGGGGGGCTTTTCTCTGCGGTCTTCCAATGCCCTCTGCTGGCTTATTGATGAAATAAGAGCTTCGTTTTACAGCCCAGAAAACCTCTTTTTTTTTCCCCCTAGGAGTTTGAATTTTATCTGCAAAAGGCGTAGAGGCTGTGGCTCACTGCTGGCTGGCTGCCCAAAGGCACTGCTTGGGTTCGTGAGGCTCTCTTCTGGGGGAATTGCTGGTGCCAGAAGAAAACGGGATTTCTGTAGGCTTGGCAGCCTGGGCAAAAGGCGTCTGTCCCACGGGATGAGGTGCTAGGCCCTGGGATGCCCCAAGTTTCCCGGCCAGTTTGGTTTCAGAGCCCTGGGAGGGGCTGTTGGATCACATACGCTTCTCAGCATCACAGCAGATGGTTCCAGGTTGTAGAATCATAGGATTGTTTGGGTTGGAAGAGACCTTTGGGATCGAGTCCACCCATTGCCCAGCAGTGCCAGGGCACCACTGCCCCCTGTCCGTCAGCACCACAGCTCCATGGCTTGGAAACCCCTCCAGGGGTCACGGGGACTCCACGACAGCCCTGGGCAGCCTGGCACAGCCCTGGGCGACCCTTTTAGCTTGAGGTTGTTCGATTGTCCCTCTGCTGCAGACCATTTTGGGAGCAGCCATAGAAGTGGGACCTCTGAGGTGGTTTCTTTCCCCTCCTCACCCTGTTGCGTGGCATGAGCTGGGAGATGGGTATTTCTGAGAGCTGATCTCCGGCTCCCTCTCTCTCTCGGTTATCGGCAGCAAACCGGATTGTGTCTCAGCGTACTGCCAGCAGTCATGCCTACCAAAGTCTTCCTAGCCCTTCCAAATTCAGAAACAGAGCTTTACTTTCTAAATCCTGCCGTTGCCAAAGGAGTACTATCCTTGGCTGTACAGTTTAGTTGCAGAATGAAGGTTTTTTCTGTATTTATGGCTTTTAATATGGTTATGTCTGACAATCATCTTATTTTTAGAGGAGACAAAACCTCTACAGCCTCTCTCCAAGCTGTTCAGATTTTCCTGTTTTTAATAACCATGCGGTGCTAACAAAATCTCGAATTCCGGGCTGTATTTAGTGCAAGCTGTAGTGAGGTAGGGATATTTTTTTTTTGGGGGGGAAATGTATTTTTAGCATCGTCAGGGAAAAGCAGGTTGCGTTTGCGAAGCCGACAGGCTCTATATGGATCTAACACCAGCCGCTGAATACGGGGATCATTCACATTTCCATATGTTTTCCTAAAATACTTCTTAGCTCTTGCCTTCATCTAGTTCCCAGCCTTAAGGCGGCATCAGGCTGCCTCCTGCCATCCT
The DNA here is from genome assembly GCA_025345505.1 of Todiramphus chloris collaris. Lineage (NCBI taxonomy): Eukaryota > Metazoa > Chordata > Aves > Coraciiformes > Alcedinidae > Todiramphus > Todiramphus chloris. The sequence goes on from JANVCC010000073.1 coordinate 1,438,824, forward strand.
TGCTGCCCCAGGAGCAGGGATGTGAATGGGCACCTCTGGGCATTGCTGGCCCATGTGCTAAAGGGGCTGTGTGTCCAAAACTTCAAAGCTTTGCTTTGGCTTCTACCTCCTCCCAGCTCTTCACCAGTCCAGAGAAGTGCACTGGGTCAGTGGACATGGTGCTGGGAGCAGGGAGATGAAGCCTTAATTCATCCCCAGGCTCCTGGTGTGCCCCTGTGGTAATTGTAGCCTGCTTTGTTCTTCATCTGTAAATAAAGATGCTAGCGCAGCAGTGAACACCGGGCTGCTGCAGGCCTGGGGACACGGCCACTAAACCATCTGAGGCACCCAGGTATTAGCAGGGCTAGGGAATACAGCAAACCTGCCTCTGGTTGAGGCTGGGAGCAGCTCTTGGTTTCCTCTCCTCACTTTTGTAAACTGAGTGTTCTGCTTTCTTGACTCCGAGGATATACGCCAGGCTGCCACGTGTCGTGGAGAATAACACGAAAAGTAGGAGCTGGAATTGTGGTTTTTTTCTTTTTAAAAAAAAGAAAATTTCGTTCTGCAAAAGTCCCGTTGTCCAAGTTGTTTCTTTCAGGATCTTTTCCTCCTGAAATAGAAATAAAACTTGGGGTCACCCAAAAGCGAGGGAGACTCCAGCGTTTTCCAGTTAGTTATCAATGGTAATTCATTCTCTGGGTTGATGTTCTCCAACACCAGAGCCGGAAAGTCTTAAACATCCAGTCGAAAGGAAAAATGAAAAGGGTGCAGGTTGCAGTGAGACAGTGCAAGGTGTGTCGCACTGCCTCGGAAATTCCTCCTGTTCTTATCCGCTCTGCGGTTGCTCTGAGGCTTGATACCTCTTGGTAAAACTCTTCTCTGCCCTTTTTCTTGCCAGGCCATGTCTCATCCTTCTCAACCATCCCCGCAAGCGCCGCCCTTCAAAGTCCTGGTGGAGAGATGTCGCTCCGAGCCCCTCTCCCAGAGCACCCCGATGGGGCTGGACCAGGTCGGGGGCCGCATGCAGCACTTGCTCAGGAGACGCGGTGAGTAGCTCTGGCACGTAGCTTTGGCATGTTTTCCTCCCAGCTTTGGCATGTTTTCCTCCCAGCTTTGGCATGTTTTCCTCCCAGCTTTGGCATGTTTTCCTCCCAGCTTTGGCATGTTTTCCTCCCAGCTTTGGTCTGTTGGTCTCGTCAGTCCCGCGGAACAAGCCAAGGGTTGAAAGGTTGGAGCTGTGGCTTTCACCTCTGCTCGTTGCAGCTTTGAAGCCATGTGAGGAATCTCTGAGAGCCACGCTTGGAGGAGTTTCTTGCTGGCTAAGATCTTCTTGTATGCAGTGTATTTATGAGATAAGGCTGTTTTCTTTCTTTCGTGTCTCTGAACACAGTCCCTGTAATGTGGTTACGGGAAGATGAACAGGCACACGAGGTGTAAAAGCTGTTCATCACCTTCTCTCTGTTTTCATTTGGTGGTTTCCTCTTGGCTTTCTGTCCTCCTCCCAGCCTCTGTTGGGAGTGAGTACTCGCCCTTTGGAGGTGGTGAGTTGTGATGGACACTGAGATTAAAAGTGAAGTCTGATGCTTGGAAACACAGCAAGAAATGAATTGGCTTTTGTTTTTTTCCTTATGTGCTTGGGTACCCTTCCCAACCGTGAAGAGAACCTCATGAGCCAAAGGCTACGATGAGCTCTCCCCTGCCTTTGTCCTGCTCAAAACGATGCTAGAGAAAGCAGCGTGTTTGCTGGAAGGGTCTTGTGTTGGCAGGTAAACAGGCTGATGCTTGAATAGATGGCATCCGGTTTCGAACCTCTAATTAAAAAGATTGATAATTAGAGTAAGGAAATGATTTCCCGAAGGGATACGGCGAGCATCGAGAATCCTGTTGTTCAGTAACGGGCGGGCACGCTGCCAGCGCTCGGGAGCGCGCGGGGGACCCGAGCTGGTGATGGATGGCGGCGGCACGGCGGGGTTGGGAACGACCAGGGGAAGGGCGAGACAAAAGCGGCTGCCTCTTCAGCTGCTGGCTCCTCCGTCGGGGTGCAGAGGTTGCGAGCACGCGGGGAGTGAGGGGCTCGCTCTGGAGGTGGGCATCGCCCCGTTGGCACGTTGCCGACGAGCGCTGAGCCTGGTCGCGGGCTCTCGCTGTAATTGGTGCTCGGGCTGCAGCTTGATTGGGTTTATTTAATTATTTTTTATTTTTTTTTTTCCCCCTCCTCTTTGCGAGTCTAGAAAGTGAAACGCGTGTCGCTAAAAATAGCAGCGGGCTGCCTGCGTCAGCATCGTGTTGAGGAAATAGGGCTTGGTGCAGTCTCTCTCTCCCAGCAACGCTGGGAGAAGAATCGGGAGTGCTGCCCACCCAGCCGTGCCGCGGCTGCGGCCGGGTCCCGGCTCTGCTGCTCCCTGTGCCGCTGCCCTGGGCTCTGCGGGGTCCCCCCCCGTTTGCTCTGGGGACAGGGAGCATGTTGTGTATGTCGTAAGGTAAAGGTGAACCCCTGGAGTGGGGGAGTGTGTGTGTGCATCTCCTCTCTCCCAAAACCTGGGACCGTTTACCCTTTGTGCCCTGCTTTGAAACCCGCCAGGGCTGGCACAGTCTGAGCATCTGCCTGGCTTAGAGCAGCGTCAGGAAAAAGAAAGCGCTGTGCATCTTCTGGGGAAGGATTCCAGAGTCTGGCTGTTTCCTGTAGATACTCTTCCCCGTGACCAAGCCTCCAGGGGCTGGGGACACCCGTGGGTGTGTGTACATACACAAGCACATCCGTGTGCGCTGCCCGGACCGTGTGTGCCCGGCTCCTTGGTGCCAGCAGCTGCCAGGGGGAGCACAAGTGGCACCCAGCTCCTCGTCTTTCCTCCCGGGGGCTGTCACCCCAAGCTGGGGCACGTGAAGAGTCTGATGGAGGAAGGGATTACACTCTAACCTTGCCAAATGCGGGAGGGGAAACCCCCAGTCTCGCACAGAATGGCAGCTTCTCCCCAAAAAAGAGAGGGATGGGATGAGGAGCTGAAAATTGGGGTTGACTAGAAGAGCAGAGCTTAATTTGGAAAGGTGAGGTGCCCATCCTGCTCCACCTCTTCGCTCTTGACAAGCCTTTTGTGCCTGGGTCTGTGCCACCTGTAAGGCCGGGCTGAGAGTCGGTGTAGAAGTTCCAGCTCTCTCTGAGCTGGATCAGAATCGGGAGGGACTGGCCTGGAATGCTTGGGGTGAGAAGCAGCCCAGTTGCTTTGCAAAGCAGCTTTTGTGGACTTGTCCCTTTTGCTTTCCTGCCTGAACTGGAGGAGCTGCTTCTTTTCCAAGGCGCTGCCCGCTGTGGACCACAGCGACCGCAAAGCCGGGCTTTCTGCGGGTCTGAGCTGCCCGGGTGCTCTTACCGGTCACGACCCAAGGAGCTGTGGTCCTTTTAACACCAGTGTGTTGCAGATGAGGCTCTTGCCCTGGCTGCTGCTCCTGGGAGAGCATTCCACCTTCCCACCCAGCTCGGGTGACCCCACTGCTTGTACCACCTCTGGATTTGGCTCCCGGCTATTAATTTGTGCCTGCGTTTTTGTAGTACCCAAGCCATGCTATTGCTCTTGTATCCCAAGAGCACTGAATAAAGCACCTAAATATACTCTCCGCGTGCTCTTTTTTTTCTTTTCCCCTAAAGAAGAGGTTGAATGAGTCTCTTGCAAACAATTTTGTTTCTTTCATTTAAAAGAACAGCCTCCGCCCCCAGCCTGAGCTAAAGCACAGCGTTTATCTTTTGTCATTCCTCCTTTTTCTTTTTTTTTTTTTCTCTCTCTTCCTGTGGATTTTCTCCTGGCAGCTGAGAACGAACAGGCTTCAAAGACTCTGAAGGTGCGCGGGAACTGCAGGAACGGTGGACGTCGATGGAACCTCTTCAAGCCTGGAGCTGAGAAGCTGCAGATCAGTAGGGTAAGGCGTTGGAAACGTGGCTCTGCCCGCTGCAGGGGTGGCATTCGCCTGCGGCACCTTCAGCCTCGGGAGCTAACGCTGTGCTTTGCTAACAGCTGCCTGAATCCGTGGCTCCTTTGGCCACGCAAGGGGATGGTTTGGGTGATTGGAGTTATTTTGTAGGGGTGAAGTAGATGCGTGCTCCTTTCCTGCCTGGGGACTAGTTTCCCTCCGACGGACAGCGGAAGCTTTACGGTCTAGCAGAGGCGTTGGGCCTCCCCTTTCATTTGGCCGAGTGTTCCGTGTTAGGTGGAGGGAACTGCGAGGGTTCAGATCACCTGTAAACTTCCTTTGTGGTTTTGATGACTTTTTTTTTTTTCTTCTTTCCTTCTCTTCTTGACCACGTGCCCTTTGGATTTGGAATGGCTACCAGTGACATATTCATGTCACTCACTCTTTCCTGAACTGTTTTGCAAATACAGGCACAATCCATTTTGTTCTTTTCTTCTTTTCTTTTGTGAATGATGATTCTAACAGGGGAGGTAGAAGCTGTTGTGGGCCTGGGTATGTTCATGGCTCTAGGGGGGGGAAAAACCAATCAGAAAAGATGGCACATACTGTACCGTCTGTTTGAGATGTTTCCTGGCTTGGATGAGGGGTTGTTTTTCATCTGTGCTGGGCCATGCGTTGGGAGCCTGAAGACCTTGGTTATTCCATGGTCTTGGTTTTGGTTTCTATTACTGGTGAGTCTGGTTTCACTGGTACCCGACACGTAAGGAAGTCTCTGGGTTGTCCAAAACCCGATAGATTTAAGTGTCAACTCACATGATGCAAGGCGAGTTTTCTAGTGAATGGGGCAGGAGAGGTTTAGCCTGTGGTGTTCCTCTGGGACAGACAGACAAAGGAGGATCTGGGAACCAGGAATTTCCCTGCTGGAATCAAGAGGGGGAACTGACCTTCTGCAGCTGTGTCTCTGTGGCTCTTTTCCTCCCCATTCCTGTCCTTCCTTACCAGTCCTTTCTTGTATTTGTTTTCCCTTTGATGAACTGCCTTCCTGAAATGGGATTTCCAGGGAGGACTGTTTTCAGAACACTTCCACATTCAGGGTCTGGTGCTGACCGGATCTGTTTGGCCTGCCTTAATTAATCAACCGCTTTCTTCATCTCGTTAGAGGAGTCCTGTGATTTGCAGCTTTCCTAGGCGTCCTTCAGACCCAGCTTGGAAACCAAGGTTCCATTCTGTTCTGACGTGGTCTGGCCACTGAGTGCACGAGAAACAAGATGGTCTGCGTGCCACAAAAAACTGAAACTTCCAACCAAAACCACCGCTGGGGTTTGGGAAGGGTTAGTCAGGAAACTTCCCATCTCCAGCGGGGCTATGTAGGAAGGATGTGACACGGGAAAGGGAAATGAGCTTCTCTCGAGCGCGGAGACCCACGTGTGATGTTCGGCTCGGGCGTGCCAAAGACCCCTGCATCAGGGAGACAGAGGTGGGTTTGGGTGCTGATCAGGATCCCTGGGAGGCTTGTTCAGCGCTGCCGTTGGGCAGCTGAGTTACGGTGACCAGGCGAGTGCGAAACCTGGGCTGGGGTTTATAAATCAGAGGTGCCGTGCTCGAGTGCTGCAGGAGTAGGAGGTATAAATGTGGCTCGCAATAGCAGAGCTGGAAAATTCATCTGTCGCCTCTGCCCCGAGCTGAGTGAAGATGTACGGGTCTGTAAATCAACTCTTTGCCAGAAAGAAATTTTCTTCTTTGGCAAGATTTATAAATTCGAGGTAAGATTTGTGGGCTTGGGTATCTCCTGTCAGGTACGTGTGCTGACGGCTGACAACCAGTGAGGTGGCAGAGCTGGCACAGAAAGGAGTGATTTATCCTTCCAAAGCAGAGGCCAGGCTTCTGCAGAAGCTGTGCCTGATTCCCATCTTGAACGGGAACGTGTGAGGTGGAGAGAGAGCAAGAGGAGACTGGCGAAGCAGAGGGCTCATCTTAGCGGCGTTGGTGCCCCCTTGGAGGGGTGTGGGTGGCTGTGCAGAAAGAGCATCAGTATCCCTACGTGTCATGCAAAAATGCAGAGCTGTCGGGGAGCAGCTGCTTTGTGAACCCTTGGAGGCTGCTTATTCTTGGCACAATGTGCCCATTTGGGCAAAAAACATTCCCCTCCCCTTCCCTTCCCTGTTTTGTTGTTGTTTGGTTTATTTGAGGTAGGGTTGTAGGTGTGATTTACAAGTGGCATCTCTTAACTACCTGCTAACCCAGAAGTCTGGGCCGAGAGGCTGATCCTAAGCCCAAGGAGAAAGAACCCCCCTCACAATGTCCCTTGCTTTACAGCTGCCTGCATCCCTGTCCGGCCGGACGGCAGCCGCGGGAGCAAGAGGTGGCAGCAGGAACGGAGAGAAGTGGCTAACCCTTCGCTCCAGCCCGCGTGTGTTCTAGGAGTGCACGTGTGCCTGCACAAACCAGTGGGTTTTCTTGGCTCTCGTGGCTCTCTGCTCCTCTCAGCCGTGCCCAGGCTGTCCAAACGAGTGTGAGTCTGGGCACAAGCTTCAGGTGTTTTCCGTGGACTAGGTAACCTTTATCGTTGCTGCTTTGGAGGTAGGAGTAAGAAAACCGAAGCACTGGAGGGTGGTAGGTGTACAGCCACGCAATAACTTCTTTTTATCCCTCTCTTAATTTCAAGAAGCAGGAACAAATTAAATAGGGTCAAACTGAGCTGGCTTTTAAAAGCTTTTCAGTACTTTATTTTTTATAAGTGTACACTTCTCAGCCTGCAGAAAACTCTGGACTGAAACAGTTTCTGTGCAAAGCATTTGGTTTTAGCACTTGGGCCACTTTGCCTTTGCTTTCAGGGGAGCAGTTTGGCACAGTCAAGACCGAGTTGCACGGGACCTCAAGGTGCCCCGAGCTGCAGGCTTTGCTGCAGCAGGCAGCTGAAATGCCAGTGAGTAAGCTCAGTGTCTGTCCTTGCTCTGGCATCCCCTGTGCCTCTGTGAGGTACCCTCGGGCACGTCCTGCCGGCTGGGACGCGGCTGATCCCTGGGCACAGTGGACAAGGGGAGAAATGAGGTACCCTCTGCAGCTCCAGAGCAATTCTGGGAGATGTTTTATGGTCTGGGTGGCAGAAGCAGAGGATGGCAGTCCCATTCTGGGCTGGCTTCATTCTGACCTGAATAGCTGGCCTCTGCTGCCCTTTATGAAGGGACCGCTCGTGCCTGGTTAGCTGTCCAGTTCAAGTCAGCTCAGCTCTTCCCACAGGCAAATGCTGTGGAGATGGGCTTCAGGAGGAGGCTGGACCCATCCCGACGCTGGACCCATCCTCTCCATGTGTGAACCCACGTGCTCTGGTTCTTTCTCAACCTGTGACCACAGGGTTTATTTTTAGCCTTCGACTTAGCGAAGATGACTGCAGAGATTCCCCTTCTCTCCTCCTTTTTCCCCCTTCCTGTCCGTACAAGGGACCGAAGCCCAGATTTATATGCTGGAGCAAGCCACTGTCTAATTAGAGTGGAACCCTTGCATGAGAGCTGGCTTTTTCCACAGCCCCGATACTCATAACAGGCAGACCTGCTGTGCAGAGGTGTTGAATATTCACAAAACCCCACAAGCCAGCCTGTCCTTTCTCTGCTCCAAGTGACGAGCTCTTTGCAGAGGCTGGCAGGGGGTTGCCAGTGCACTGACGAGTCCACAGCTCCCCCAAAGCTAATTCCTTGCTGGAGTGTTTGGGAGGGATAGGAAATGCAGACAACGTGCAGCCTCCGAGAGGAGAGAGTTGAAGGGAAAGTTGATGTGGGTTCTCTCTTGCTTGCCCTGTGCTGCAATGAATAGGGAATGCTGCTTGATATTCAGCACCAGCTCCCCTGCTTTCTATTTTTATCCTCTAGCAGAATGCTGAGTGAGCATTTTGTTTAGTGGGGTTATTTATTAATTTATTTTTTTTTCTTAAAATCCTATTGGAAATGTGTCCTGCACCATGTTTCTCTTGCTTTGCTACTCGGAGGAGGAAGGGGGTGTGGCGGGGCCGGGGGACTGCTGCATTCTGCGACGTGAGCTGTGTGTAATGGTAGTTATTTTCCAGCCCTTCTGTCTGTCTGAGCAGGCTGATTAAAAAAGCACAGTCCCATGGCTTCCCTGCTGCTGAGGAGTTTGAATGTTGGTGTGCTGGGTACCAGAGGTTTATCTGCAGGTATGGAGGGCTGCCAGGAAAGCACATCCTCTTTGAAATCTCCCTTCCCTCATCTTAAAGGGTCCTTCTCCTGGCAGGGTATGTCCAGCCTGTGTGGCTTCAGGAGCCTTGGTTTATATCTTGATAACCTTATTACTTAGCAGTGCCCTGAAATCTTTTTTTCCTCCCCGGAGCTGCTCGTGGGCAGTCAGAAATGTCTTTGGCAAGTTCTGAAAAGCTTCTGCCTGCGCGGTGAAACCAACATAAGTAAAAATGGAGCTTGCTCATCCAAGGAGGAAAAGCAATTCTGTCCAGGCTGCCAGACCCTGATGCCTCCCAAGTCTCTGAAGTGGTTGTATGGTCCCCATCTGTCCGTGGGAAGAGTGCTCAGCGAGGAGTGAGGAGCTGGTGGGGTTTGCAGCCTTTTAAGCACCTGAGGTCTGATGTGTCTAATCCAATTTAGTTCATGGACTGGTCAGAGCATGGAGAATGTTGAATGAATGTGTGTAGTCTCTGGCCAACTCCTAAGTCACCCCTAAACCCATTTGCATCCGTTTTACATGGTTGGACTGTGCTTTGAAGTGCTCCCCAGTGACTGTGGTGTGCATTTCTCCATCACACCAGGGGACAGGTGGGACTTGTGAGCAAAAGTCCTTACAGGAAGGAGAAGCTTGAAATGTTGGAAATGGTGAACTCTGAGTTTCTGTTCTGGGTAGCACAAGAGAGAGGTTTGAAGTTCCAGATTTAGAAGAGGCTGTCAGCTGTTGAGAGGTTATGTGTAAGTATATTGAGGAGAGTCTTGGCTTCTGTATCTTGGGCTGCATCCAAAGCAGCGTGGGCAGCAGGTCAAGGGAGGGGATTCTGCCTCTGCTTTGATGAGACCCCCCTGCAGTGCAGGGTCCCAGCACAGCAGAGACAGGGACCTGGTGGAGTGGGGCCAGAGCAGCCCCAGCAGTGCTGGGAGGGCTGGAACCCCTCTGCTGGGAGCCAGGCTGGGAGAGATGGGGGGGTTCAGCCTGCAGAGGAGAAGGCTCCCCAAGGCGAGACCTTCTGGAGGCCTGTCAGAAAGATGGGGACAGACTTTTGAGCAGAGCCTGTTGAGATAGGACAAGGGGGGATGGTTTAAACTAAAAGAGGGAGATTTAGACTGGAGAGAAGGATGAAATTGCTGATGCTGAGCATGATGAGAGCCTGTGCCAGGCTGCCCAGAGAGGTGGTGGCTGCCCCATCCCTGGCACCATTGCAGGGGAGGTTGCCCGGGGCTCTGAGCACCCTGCTCTAGGTGCAGATGGCCCTGCTCCCTGCAGGGGGGTTGTACTAAATGACTTTTAAAGGTCCCTTCCCACCCAGAATGTTCTGTGATCACAGCTCGTGACCATCTTCACAGTGTAGTTGGGCCTTGGGGTGTGTTTTGTGCAGCTGCAGGTGGTGGGTACTGCATCCTCCGTGGTATCGACTGCGTGTGTGATGCTGACTGTACGTGATCACCTCTTCCCGAGTTCCACTGAAGTTCTCTGTCCTCAAATTACAGCTTGTAACGGATCCTTTTCCCTCTTGCTCAGTCGTTCCACCTTGATTGCTCTGCCTCAACTCGTTACTCAGCTGTGTCACTGTGCTTCACTCTGGGATGTGGTTTATACAGAAGCAGCTTGAATGTGAACTCGATTTGTGTTACAGTGCTAAAAACCTTAATGACATTTTGCTTGGCAGCAGTGGATGCTCTGTGTGGTTTGCCCTTCCCCAGTGCCCTATGTTCTCAATAAACTGAAGTCCGTGGTAGGTGTAGCATGAAAAATCTCTGAGTAAATATTGGAACAAATGCTTTTGTAGTGCTTCCTAAGCTCTGGCTGCATTTGTGATTCAAGGCCACTGCAGTGTCACTGGTATTTAGCTGTGAAGGAGCTAAATTTGGGAGGGAAAGGTGAAAGCACAGGTCGTAGCTTCAAAATCTCTTCTGTCGCTGCTGAGATGTGAATCTGAGATGCATCTCCCATACAAACGTGCTGCTGAAGGAACTGGTGGCTGCCTGGGTGAATACTTCCAGAAACTCCTCCAGGGGTGGAGGGGAAGCGGGCACCGTGTGCCTGGTGCTCTCGGAGGTGAGGTCTGAGCGCTTCGCTGCATCATCAGGCTGACGTGGCCAAGGGCAATTCCCCTTCGGCTCCCGTGCTGGAGAGCAGCAGTGTGGAGATGGGGGCACTGGCCTTCTGCTGTGCTGGGTGGTGTGAGCTGTGGCCAGTACCCTGCTGTGTCCAGAGCTCTTGATCTGTTTCCGTTGATGCCCTGGAAGAAAGTTTCGGGACCATCCCCTGTGCTCTGTGCCCTGACCTCTTCTGATCTGCTGATACTGGTGTAACGTGGAAAGGATGCCTTCCCAGAAAACCAGCACAGTGCCGCGCTGCGGGGATGCTTTGCCTGGCATCTGACAATCTGGGGCTTGCAAGGGACGTGCAGTTGCTTGGGATTTTGCTCTGCGTTGTGAGATCGAGGAGCTGGAGCAGGGTTTGGGTGACAAGCTGCCAATCCCTAGTACCCCAGGAAGGAATTCAAGGGTCTAGTTTTGTTTTCTCTCGCAGAATTACAGTGGTTTTCATTCGTGAGTTAAACTTAGGACTTTAACCCAATGCTGTGCTTGTGCTTGGAGAACGAGGAGTATAAAATGAAGAGGATGAGAAGCTGCAGAGGGAGCTTGGGTGTTACGTTAGTGGAACAGCACAGCCTGCAGTGAGCTCCTCAATGAATCAAGGAAAGCTTCATCTCTTAATGGACTGCACAGAATAGAGAGAACAATTCCTCTAATAAATCTCTTTCAGTCACTAATATCTAGGGAAATACATTATCCCGTTGTCCAAAGCCGTGAAGAGATCAGTCTTCTCTGAACAGGAATAGACCTTCCACGTTAGCTCTGGTGTGACAGGGTCAGTGGTTGCAACTGGAGAAGAAGATGGAATAATGGGTGGTTGCAGCACTGCTGTTACTGGGGTTAAATACCATTTGCCTTCGCCCAGGCTCTGCCTGGGAAGGGTTTATTGCAGCAGGTGGGAGGATGAGGATGCTGAACCTTCATAGCTAGCGTTAGAGAAACCAGAGGGAGGCAGCACAGAGCCTGTGGCCCTTGGGGACCCCCTTCAGAGGTGGCTTTGCCTGCTGGCCTTGAACCACTCTTGCCCTCAGCAGTGGATTTAACTTAACGCTGAGTTTGGGCGCTGGTCTCTCCCCAAGTCAGGATGTATTTTCCCGCAGAGGTACATGCGAACAAAGTGTCGTCTGCTGTGATTCTGCTTGTCTGCTGGGGTTTTTGTGCTGGTGCCCAATGTGGGGCTTCTCCACAGTGATGCTTTGTAGGATTTTGTGAGAGAAAGGAAAGCGAAATAATCGCTGCAAGCCAGAAAAGACCTTCTGTAAGCCACAGCTGGAGTGGGATGCCCAAGGAGCAGATTCCTCCAAGAGAGGTGAGTCAGTGCTGAATGATTCCTCCTTACACTCCTCCTCATACAAGAACTTGCGTGTCTAAGAGCAGAAATAACTCCTCCACTGCCCTTTGCATGACAGGTGCTCCTTAGCTCTCTGCCTCTTGCCACGCTTCTAGACCTTTGGGTGAGTTTAGCCCCGCCTGGAGAAGAAGTCAGGTCCCACTGCAGCCAGGCAGTGATTTGTGACTGTCTTGTACAGAGGACTTGCTATGCTGTAGGGGTACTTGGTGTCTCTGAGATATTTAGATGTGGAAGGGGATATGTCAAATCAGCGTCAGCATAATGCTGAGGAAGGGACTAGAGCTGAATAGTGAGCAGCGTGTTGCCAAGCAGTGACAGGGCTGCCTTGTTGCCGTTGGCTTTCAGGCACTTAAAGAGGATGCAGTAAGGTGATACCCTCTAGAAGGCAGGAAAACAGAGGAAAAAGGTAAAGGAAAGCTTTTTAAGATTTCACCCCATCAGTGATGCACTCCGTGTCACTGGAATCGCACGGGGCAGTGCTGGCAGGAGCTGTATTGTGGGATTGCCTTTGTCTTGCTAGCGGTGACTCCCAGCCCTGGAGCTGCCTTGGGCCACTGCTGGCTCGAGCATCTCGGGGGGTTTCCACTCTCTGTGCAGAGCTGGGCTCTGCATGGCCACAGTGGCTTCGTGGAACGGGTCATCACAGACTGGTTTGAGTTGGAAAGGACCTTCCAAGCTCATCTGGTGCAACCCCCTGCAGGGAGCAGGGCCATCTGCACCTAGAGCAGGGTGCTCAGAGCCCCGGGCAACCTCCCCTGCAATGGTGCCAGGGATGGGGCAGCCACCACCTCTCTGGGCAGCCTGGGCCTGTTTCTAGGCTCTCCTCCCATCGCCAGCAGCTCAGTTGTTTGTGCAGGTGAGAAATGTCTTCCTAGAGCCGTGGACGGGGAGCCTCCACCAGTCTCTGTCCCTTCTCTTGCTTGTGCCTGGGGTTTGTGGGGGATGGAGCTGCTCGTGGTCCTGTGTCACTCAAATTTATCTGTGGGTCTTCACCAGAGCTGGGGAGTACATGAAGTGAAATGCCTCAAGCCCTTTTAATCATGGGTGCAGGGTGATGAATGAGGGAGGAAGACAGCAAAGGGCGATGTCTCAAGTATAAACTGAGCAATAATCCTGCCCCAAACGTGAAGGTTTTGCTCAGGCAACGCCATCCTGGGAGGCAAAGCTTTGGTTGGGAGCGAAGGAAGAACCTGAAGCACTGGTGTTTTCTAAACAAGGATGAACTGAACCAAAACTGGTCAGTTTTCCTAGCTCAGTCAGCTGGGGAGGTAGGAAAATGGTCAGTCCCACCTCTACAGGAATTTGTTAGAGATGGATTTTGTCCATCTTTAGCCGGTAGCTGGGCACTGGACAAGAAGAACCAGTGGCTGGGTCTCTTTGTACACCTGATTTATTTCCCTCCATCCTTTTTTCGGGCCATCTCTTTCTCTTCTAGGATATCTCACTTTTATTTTTACCACTGGACAAATATCAAATATTCCTCAAGAGAGATCTGTGATTACAGCTCAGCTCTGACAGTTGAGAACAGTCCAACTGACATATTCGCTTCAGCTGAAACGCTGCTATTTTGAGCTCTGCTTTTGTTTTTAACCAGCAGTGATAAGTTCGCATTTCCTATGGATGATATTTTGGGTTGACGTGAGCTGTTACAGATCAGGTCTGCAGTGGATCTGCCTGCCGTGTCTCAAGCTCCCCGGTGTGCGATCGTTCTCGTCCTGGGCGAGTTTTCTTCTGCGTGTTCTGTTTGGATGGTCTTTCCCCCACGACAAAGCAGAATTGAATCCCTGCATCCCAGCCAGTCATCGCTAAAATAATTAGATTTACGTCTTGCTGAAGCATTTCATAAGTGCTTCTGCAGAAAGACCTTTTTTTCCTCCTTTTTCCTCTTCTCTTTTTTTTTTCCTTTTGGCCTTCCAGTAAAGGCAAACAACTTCACAGGCACTTCTCTGGCAATCGGGCATTTTCCAGCTATTATTTTGCAAACTATTAGAGCGGCAGATCATGAGGTGGGAACTGAGTTATGCAAACAAAGCCACGTCACTCTTGGCCAAAAATAGCTTTGGTACATGTGCACTAAGGTGGAAGCGATGGCCTTTGGTGCACACACAGCAAACGGCCAGGGGAGGGGAAGGGAAGCTGCGGGTTTTTTTTTCATCTCGAGCATCTCAGGAGGTATTTAGGAGGAGGTGTGTATTCCCAAGAAGAGTGGAGTATGGCTGCTGATAATTCCCACGGGACAGGACTCGCTGCTTTTCTCGTACAGAAGGGGGGCTGGGGTTTTGAGAGGTGCTGTCCCCAGGGGTGTTAATGATGGTTAACATCCAGGTCCCACCCAGAGCACGAAGAAATACTGGAGAATAGTTGTCTTCCCTTTTCCTCTTCTCCTCGGCCCATCCCTAGCACAGTTTCTGCAGTCTGGCGTGGCTCTCGGACAGCCCGTGGGCTCCTTGCTGTGGGAGATGGTTCCACGTCTCCTTGCGGAGATCTTTGCTACCTTGGCTGGAGTCCTCATCTGTTTTCCTTTCCAGCCTCTTCCAGCACTGCAGTGCCCTAAATAATTTTGAGATTTCCCCCCCCCCACGAGCTGTTTGCTGATGGACCTGCTGCCTCTTCAGGGTGTTTGCAGCAGGGACGTGGCCTGGCTTCCTTTCATACTCCGCACGTTACTCTTCACCAGGCTTAAAATAACCTTTTTTCCTTTATTTTCTTTCCTTTTCTGCATTATTGCTATGCCGAGCTCCCTTTGCAGCGCTGGGTTTAATTGCAGTTTGTTACCTAGCTGCTAGGAGATCATGTAGTGGTGGTTCTGGCTCAAGATCCAGTTTGGATAAATAGAGATGAGGTAGGAGCTGGGGTGTGGAAAGCGCAGCTTGGAGGTGTGCAGGTGTAGCTTCCATTGGAGTAAAAGCCTCCTTTTTATGGAGATTTGCTATTTCTTATCTCGCAATACTTTTCCTGGGATGAGTCAAAAGGGACTTAAAGTTGAACAAAGGCTTGATGTCTTCTGTAACGGGCCAAGCGACTCCCAGGCACTGTTCATTACCGATTCCTCACAGGCTTGTTTTGTGTCTCAATTAGAAAATCTTGTTTAAATTACCTCTGTACTCCTCCAGCATTGCAAGTGCCTGTCAGAATATCTTACTTATCAAACGGGAGTTCTCTATCCCTGCTCCTCCTCTCTCCAGAGGTGTGGATAAACTCCTGCAGGAATTTCCAGACAGATTTTTATTGTTTAGGTTCTTCCCCCCCCCCCCCCATGTTTTGTTATTTGGTTGTGTGCCCGGTTCAAGCAGTAGCATCCTTTGCCTGCTCTGAAGGACAGTGCTTTCCCACCAGGATTCCCAGTGCTGTGTGGGTCGTGCTGGTCGGTCTGAAATAGCTGACCTCAGCCCAGCATCAGCGCGCGCAGCGACGCCGAGAGGGGAGATTAGTGCTGATTTATTGCCCTGCCAATTAAATGGGAGCAGTCGGATTCGCGCTGCGTGGCTGAGAGGTTAAGTATGGTGGTGACAGTGAGAGATGGGCTTTCTTAAATGCAGCTGCTCGTTTCTATACATTTCTGTTTAATTAAGATATTCCTGCATCCTGCACTCTTCAACATTAATTCTGAGATGTATTTTGAACCGTTGCCAGGGGAATACATTGTTACGGCATCCTCTTTCCACGTCTATTAGCAGGAAGAGGATAATTGAGGAAATCTCACACAGATTTAATTGGGGACTGAGGGCAGGAGCAGGGAGGGGGAGGAACACAACACACAAGTAGGTCAGAAGTTTGGCGCTGGATAACTCTTGCTTGACGCTGAGCGGTCTGGGAGAAGCACAGCTCCCTTGTGCTGGTGTGTGGCACGAGCTTGGGATTTGCTGCCTGGAATCTCCATGTCCAGGGATGCTTGGGGTTTGTGAGCAGAAGGAAGCTGCTGCAGGATGGCCTCTGCACTCACCCAGAGCCTGGGAGGAGAGGACGGGCACCTCGTGCCAGCCGGCACCCGGTCTGGGGTGCCGCGGTGCCAACCAGCAGCGGAACTGGGAGCGCTTTGCTCGTTGCCATCCCAAACTGGAGCTGGGCACAGTCCGCAGCCAGTGCTCTTTCCATGCCCAGCCCCGTGGGTTAGCTCCCAGCTAGGAAGCAAACCAGCTCGGGCCAGAGATGCCCGTGCTGCGGGTCCCGTGTCCAGTAAAGCTGGCGGCCGGCGGTCGGGACCGAGTTTGTTGTTCCGAGCTTGTGCAAACAGTAAGTAGCAGCGTTTGCCCTGAAGAGCCCGCAGTGCAAACACAGACAGACACTTTCCAATAGGCACAGCAAAAGGAGAAGGAGCTTTAATTACAGATCTTGCTGTTGAATATTTTTCCTGGGTTTCCCGAAAGCCTTTTCCACCAGCAGTGCCAACCTGAAGCATCAACAAACACGGTTCTGGCCTAGAAATGGATGTAATTAAGAAATACAAACAGAAAAGGGTGGGGGTTATTTGCCTGGTTTTTATTTGGAGCCTGGAGGGAGCCTCTTCTCGAGCTTTTTCATCTAGTCACACGCAGCAGAGACTCTTCAGCTTGTATTTTGAAAAGAAAAAGGGGAAAGGAAAATGATTCTGAGGATAGCAGCAGGTCACAGAGCGTTTCTCGGGGTGTAACGTGGGGCAAACGCCTGCCTGCCACTGGGGGCTTTGCCTCCCATGCCTTACTGCCAGGGTTCTGGGGGTTTCTTTCCTCATTATTGCTTTCTAGGATTCTCCCCCCGTGGCTGCTGTTGCGGTGGTGAACCTGGGTATTTTCTTGGGGCTCAGGCTTTCTTTCCAGCTACCAGTTGTAAAGCCCACTGGGGCTGCAGATGCGTCGGCTTGTACTGGAACAGAATGTACAAAAAAATAACAGTCCTCAAGGACGTGGCTTTGTGTACTACAGTGGCTGATGTCAGAGGATGGAAAAGGTCTTGTTTTCTCCGGAAATCTTTATTCTTAATGTGCATTCGAGAGAGAGAGAGAGGCAAAAAAAAAAGTGTGTTCTGCTAAACCTAAGTTAAGAAGCTTGTTCAATTTTTAAACGGTTACATAAAGCCATCAAAGTCTGACAGGAGAAAGATGCAAGTTTGTGCAGAAGAGAAAGGGAAAAAGAAGCTGAAATGGAGTGTTGAAGTTAATTCCCCCAGGCTTACACCTAAAACAGCCTTAACTCATAGCTGAACCCACTCCTGCTCTCTCTTTTTTGTTTGTTTTAACTTATTTTTTCCCCTTTCTTGACGAAGGTCTCTGCGTTGCTGAACTCCCGGCGAAGTGCGAATGCTTCTTGTGCCAAGACCCCGCTGCTTTTAGCAGAGCAGCTCTGGGTGCCAATAAGCATCTCTGTGCTGCCTCGGGGGAAACAGAGTTGTGGACACAAGCAGTGGGAATGGGGCTGGTCTGAAATGCAGGCAGGGATCCTGGACTCCTGCTCCTCAACAGCGCGGGTTCCCTGGTTGCTGCTTCAAGGGTTAATTTGGGGTGCTCAGCAGAACCGGGTCTTGGTGGAGACAGAAAGGTGCTTCAGCCCATGGGCAAAGCCTCCCCTGAAAGGTTTGCTGGTTCCTCATCATCTTTAGAGTTTACCCAGCTTCAGTTTTGTTGCTGGCATTGGATGCTCCCTCTGCCAGAAGAGATTGGCAAGTGGGCTCTGGGCGACTCCTCAGCACCCTTTAACCTTTTTTCTCCAGGTACTTTGCAGGTAGTGCCTGGAGCTGAACAGTGCCCTCTTCATTAGACATGAAAGTAAAATAGACGAAGTAAAGGCTCGTGCTATAGGATCAGTCCTCTCTGGATAATGCATAGAGATGCTCCAGGTCTTTGAGTAATGTTAATCTATTTATATCTACTACCTAGATACTAGAAATCCATTATATCTGGTTCTGTCTAGACATGATCAAGGACATAACTTTCAACTCCCATTATTTTTCGATAGCATTAATATTCAAGCACGTCTTTGTCTTAAAATGTATTCTGAAAGCTGGAGTTATTGAGGAAATTCAGGGAGAATAAAAAGAAGCCCTCTGACAAAAAGGATGTCATGTCACAGAAGGATGCGCGGAGGGGAGCTGGCACGCCTGCCACCGGAGCGCTTTCCTCCCATCACCCCGAGGACTCTGAGCTAGCGTTCATTTGCAGCTGAATGGGCAAAACTCTGGGGAAAAAAAACCCATCTGATTTCCTCCGGGTTAGGATGCCTGTGGCGGAATGATCTGCTCTTGACTCCCTGACCCCCGCGTGGGTTACGCTCCTCTTTATTCAGCTGCTGGCCGTTCTCGCGTCGCCGTCGATAGCGAGACCCCGGCTTTGGTTTGCCTCGGCTCTCCTGGAGGAGAGGTTTGGATGGAAATTGCTGCTGTACCTGTCGGGAGCGTAGTGAGTGTTGGGATCAGATGGCCAGGAGATCACAGTTGGCTGGTGCGTGGCTGGGAGCTGGCAGCCCTGCTTTGCTGCTCTTGGGAGAGCAGGGCAGAGGTGGGAGCTATAGTGAATTTTCCTCACTCAAGGTCTTTGTCAGGGATGGATGTTCTCTTCTTTCTTATGCCCAGCAAGGCTTTGCTCTATAGGAGGGATTCCTAGAGAAAACAGCTGAGAGGGGGGAAAAAAAGAAAGCTCAAAATTCAGGTTTGCATACATTTGAGCCCCTGAAGTGTGCTCTGTAGATTGCACCCTTTCCTTCCTGGGCTTGAGAGGCACCTGAGCCTCCCCTGAGCTCCCCAGGTTCTGCAGGATGTTGATGTTCACTTCAGGGTACCCGGCTCAGTGGCATTCCCCGTGTCTCGCAGCACTGTCTCCAGCCTGAAGGTCTGACCAAAAAAAAAAGATGTAATTCTGTTTTCAACATGACTGGAGGACAAAAGCTGCTGTGCTCTCTGTGCATCTGCACTGTTCAGATGTGTCTGCGTGGCAGTGTCCCACAGGGACTGCCTGGTTTGGTAGCACTGTGCTAAAGGTCTCAGTGCTGAGAAACTTGCTGCATAAAGTGGGGTTTTTTTTATTATTTTCTTTGTTTTCATTTTTTTGGTTTGTTTTGTTTGCTTTTTTCCCCTTTTGGCTTCATTTAACAGGCTGAGGAAACTGCTTCTTTCATAACCCAGATCCTTCTATGCATTAAAAAGTGTCACAGCCTGGTTTGGGTGGGCAGGGACCTTTCAAGCTCACCTGGTCCAACCCCCCTGCAGAGACAGGGCCATCTGCACCTAGAGCAGGGTGCTCAGAGCCCCGGGCAACCTCCCCTGCAATGGTGCCAGGGATGGGGCAGCCACCACCTCTCTGGGCAGCCTGGCACAGGCTCTCACCACCCTCAGCATCAGCAGTTTCATCCTTCTCTCTGGTCTAAATCTCCCTCTTTTAGTTTAAACCATCCCCCCTTGTCCTGTCCCAACAGGCTCTGCTCCAAAGTCTGTCCCCATCTTTCTGACAGGCCCCCAGAAGGTCTCCCCTTGGGGAGCCCTCTCCTCTGCAGGCTGAAGCCCCCCATCTCTCCCAGCCTGGCTCCCAGCAGAGGGGTTCCAGCCCTCCCAGCGTCACTGGGGCTCCTCTGGTCCCGCTCCATCAGGTCCCTGTCTCTGCTGTGCTGGGACCCAGCACTGCAGGGGGGTGTCCCCAGAGCTGCCCCCTTGACCTGCAGCTCAGGGGTAAGTCAAGGGCTTCCCTCTTTACCCGTGCTGGGGGATTCTTTGGGATGACACGCACGGTATACATACAAATGATTGTCATTAGAAAATCTCAAAATGTTTCTGCTCACACAGCCTCAGGTAAAGGACTGATAATGAAGATGGGCCACAGGGGAGGCAATTCTCGCATAATTAAATCCATCAGTGTTTGCGAGGGATGAGACACAAATTGTCTGCTCAGTGGGTCAAAAATCCTGTGGTAGGAAGAGTTGCCCCAGGAAGGTTTTTGCCAGCGAGCAGCAGAGGAATGTTCATGGCACAGGCATCAAGGAGCAAGGTGGGAAGCTGGCGATGCATCGTGCATACGGAGTCTCCTGGGGTTGCTCTGCCCGGTGCAGGCTGACAGGGCTTTCCAGTGAGGTGCCAGTATCCTCCTTGTAGGCACTGAGAACTCAGAATTAGTGTTGAAGTTGAGGTGCTTAAGCTGGACTTTGTATGAACTTTGGAGAAGGGTGTGAGTGAGCCATTTGAGCGTTGAGTTGCCAGCAAGTTGATGCTTGGAGAGTAACCTTTTTCTTTAACTTGGCAACCCTTCCCAATAAACAGTACCTCTGCTTCAGTTGCAGACAGCATCTTGTCCTTCCTGGACAGGTTTCTATCCACTTCTTTTGGTCTGGACCCAGTTTCATGCTGGGTGTGAGCTGGTGCCAGTCAGAACTGTGCTGAGGACACAGCAGTGCTCCTGGGGCTCTGCCTTCTCACCTTTGCAAACCTTCCATGCAGATCCACCTCTTTGCCTTCCCCAGACCTCCCAGTCCCAAGCCAGAACCCCAGTTTCTGTTCCAAGCGTTGCAGTGGCGGCTTCTCAGGTGAGCTTTTTTTGCTCTGCATGTGAGAAATCTGCCAGGGCTCCACTTTGTTCCTGAGCTTTCAAAGCCATGCCTGAAATAGAAACACCGCACAGGAACGTCTCCAGTGAAAACTGCTTCCAACAGGCAGCTCTTGCCTTGGCTTCCCCACCCGAGATGATGGTCCACTGGAGGTCATCCCTGCATCTTCGCTCCCGAGTCATCTTGTGGTGCCCTGGGAAGGGGCTGGAGCACCCAGCAGGCTGCTGGTGGGAGATGTTCCCATTAACACGTCCCCGTTTCCCTGCTCCTGCCTGAGGAAGGCAGCGGAGACGAGAAGCGACACCCCAGGTAGATCGTCCCACCGGGCTGCTGTGTAATTGGGAGCACGCTGGAGGATTTCTCCTGGGGATTAGACTGACTTACAGCGACTGCTCAGGGAGAGGGAAAAACCCTTCCCTGTGGCGACTCTGAGCCGTGCTGGGATCTGAGTGGGCTCCCAGCTGCTTCGGGAGCCGGAGACGGCAGCGTTTATAACCTCTGCTGCGCTCAGCAGCGGGAGAACAAACTGGAGGGTCCCGGTGGGACCCCTCTCCCACAATCCACCTCCTTTCTTAGGATTTCCTTACCCATGCCTGGGTGTCCCAGTGCTGTCGCTTGTCTTTCCACTGCCATCGATGCTGTTGGGAAAGTCAAGCTGGCTTGGTGGTTCTCGTGTTGCTGCCAGAGCTGGGTTTTTGCTTTAATTGGAGTATTTGTCCTTATGGAGGCTGATTAGTTGCTGATCTGTGGAGTATCTAGGAAAGAGTGCTCATCTTAACCCCCCTGGGCTGCGTCTCTCCAGCTCCCAGTTCCTGGCAGTGGTTCTGCCATGCGGACTCACTGCTCCCTTTCCGACACCCCTGGTGTCCCGGATGGTGCTCCCCGAGTTCTGCCTCGATGGTTGCCTCTTCCTTTCTGTCTTCTGGGTGTTAAAAAGAAAAGAGGGGAGGGCAAAACCAGTTTTGTGGCCTAAAGGAGTTTCCCCATTCTTTGGTAACTGCCAAGTGTCAGCAGTCAGAGAGTGGAAACGAAGCATCTCGCCTTCCTTGCCTAGCACAGCCTGGCTGATCCGTTCTGTCCCCTGAACTTAGAAGCATCCATCGGTGAGAGGATGGAGATGGGCATGATTTTTGTTTGAGGTACCTTCTGCCGTGCAGAAGGTAATCTACACATCTCAGCTCTTGCCTAATGAGGTGCTGACAAGGAGGTATCCATGGAGACATCCATTAGAAGGCACGGCTCTGAAACCGGTTCTTTCCAATGCCTGTTAAAATGCCAAAGGGTTTTCTTAAGCATAATTGATGCCATTTCTTTGCTCCATCCCTAAACAAAAATAATTAAGCCTGAATATGATTTTGCATTTTAAAAGTGAGGTTTGCAAGCTCTGATTAAGAAACAGGGATAGGAGTGCACTGGGAGAAAGGCACCGAGTTTGAGGTATCCTAGAGGGCACTTGAGCCCAGGGAGCACTGCTGGGATGCCAGGACAGCAAGCCTCTAGCCCTCTGGACCAAAGAGAGGTTTGGGGCACCCTTGGCATCAAGCAGCTCGCTTCATTGAGGTGCCTCAGTGGTGCTGGGGCTGACCAAATTTCATCCCTCCAAACGGACCCATCCAGCTTGGTCATGGAGATGTTTTTCCTGTGAGGGGGGACACCCAAAGAGCCTTCCGTGACCTCTTTCCGAGGGGGTGGAGTGGCTGTGTGGTGGCTTACGGGAGGAGTTGAGGTAGGCAGGAGGTGACTCCTCTGTTGGTGCGGACTCGGTGGGACGCGTAACACTGGGGTTTTCGCAGACAGGCGATCGCGTCCGTAGGTTTTCTTTTACCTTGCACTTTCACAGCCCTCTTCACATCCTGCAGAAGACGGTGGGGGGGAAATCAGACTCTTCTAATGCAAGAAAAGAGCTGGCAGGGTCGAGCTTCCTACGTCGCAGCTCTACCTGTGCTGTGGCTTTCCTGCTGTCAGCCTGCAGCTCGTGCCTTTCCCTGTCCCCTGGCCGTGGGCTGGTCAGGGGCATCCTCCCAGGCTCAGCCCCTGCCGTGTTTCCTGGCTCTGCAGCTCCCATGGGTGTCCCCCCAGCTCTGACAGCCTGCACAGCATCACTGTGCGAGCATGAGCTGTCCTTACAGCAAGAAAAAAGGTAATAAATGGCTCTGACTCCACCCTTTCTCCTTGCCTTTCCTGTTTTCTTGCCCTTGCATGGTGAAAATAGGAGTTCACAGAATCCTGCCTATCCGAGTTGGTTATTTATAGCTTGGAGCTGTTGGGGTTTATTTTTGAGTTCAGCTAACGGGTTATTCTTTGTTGGAGCTGTGAAAAGGGCAGGGAAAATCGACAAGAGATTAGAAACCGGATGGAAGTGCTGATTAAGGCGTGTGCATGCTCCACGAGTGTTGATTGAAAGGTAAATACCACTCGAAAGCAGGAGGATTCTCCTGGAGGGAGAGCCAAACCGTGGTGTGGACCTGGCTGGCTGGTGTGCACGGTTCACCCTGTGAATTCATCACGTTAAGTTGTCTAATTAGAGAGCCCAGGCTTGTGACACGGTCTGAGGGCTTGGGTGTGGGTGATACGCTGCTTGGGCAGGGCAGAGGCGATCCCGTCGCCTCGCTGCACCCCACCTTCCATACTGAGGAATTCCACGTGCCACCAGATCCGCCGAGGTGGGTGGCTGAAAGCTTTCTGGCGAAGCAGGAAGGAGGTGGGGCTGCTTGGTTGTGTGTTCATCACGGAGCCGCAGCATCCTGGTGATTCTGAATTCTGCACGGAAGGAAGACGGGCTTCTTCAGGGACGCCTGAAGCGAGCGGGTTTTCCGCTTACATCTTCGGAGCGCTGCTTCGATAACTGATTTGGGAGTTAGGGTATCATCTCAGAGAGAGGTCAGAGCCGAGAACTTCATCCTCCTCTGTCAGCCAGGCACGCTTTCTCTCCCCCTCCCTCTCTCTCCAGTGAATTTGAGGCTTGCTGGGCAGCCCTCAAACTCACCGAGCCCCTGCAACTGGTGTCTCAGGTGTACTGGTTAAAGCAGTGCTGTCTGAGCCGTGCTCTGCTTTGAAGGGATCTCTAAACAATAGTCAAACAAACCCCGGCGAGTCCAAATAGCAGGCTGCTTAAATTCATCTCCAAGTGACATGTTGCCCCGTGCTCCTCTCTCAAGGAAATTTGTTATCCCTCTGCAAGGCGATTGGGCTGGGTACCACAGGGACGGGCACCCCTCGTTCAACTGTGCCCAGGCACAGCCCTTAGGGAGCAGCCCAGCAGCTGCAAAGACCTGGAGAAAATCAACCCACCAGTTGCACTCCTGGCAACGCTGAGCCTCGGGGGGTTGTCACCAGGGCCAATTCCAGTGCCTTTTCTGGGAGTGGTGCTTGAATTGAGGTGCTTGAGTGACTGAGGATGTGCTCAGTCTGAGAGGGGGATGGAATTAGTGTCTGAAGACCAATATATATATTTTTATTTTGTTTTATTTTTTTCTTTTCAATAGTATCAAAGAGGGAAGGAGGAAGGGGAGAAAAGGGACTTGACTGTTCAGGGAAAGCAAAAAAAAGATGTGAGCATCTCGGGGGCATTTGAAAGAGACTGGCCCCTCTTTTCTGACCGTCTCCTCTTGGCGCGTACTGGAGACATCGGCTTCTGTTGTCGGAGCCATCCGGATATTCAGGTCGCTGTGGATAGTGCAGACTTAAGTGGAAAAACAAAAATGCAAGCCCGACAGCTTTCTGCCAGCAGATTTCCCTCTGATCCCAGCCTCTAGCTGACACTTTGTCTGGGTACTGAGCAGGGCTGTGCAGGGAGGGAGGTGAAGCAGGGTTTGTGCTGAGCAGGAATTACGAAAGCTCGGAGGAACTGCAGCCTCCTGGATCTCTAAATAGGCTCTGACAAAAATCTCAATGGGGAGCTCCCCCTGTGCAAAACCAGCCCCTGCTGTCACCTCTCCTCTGCTCCTTCTCTTTCCCAGCCCTGCGGATGCCGTGGCTGCGAGGGCTTTGATGTGCAGCTCCAGTGACGCACGTTGCATTCCCTGATCGGAGCCCGGGTGGTTTTGGAGTAGGGTGAATATTCAAGGCTTGGGGTTGTACACGGTGCTGCAAAGCCACGGGGAGCAGGGAGGGAGGGCAGGCAAGGGGAGCACTGGAGCAGGCAGGAGAGAGTTTGGGCTCCTGTGAGTGAGGAGAAGCCGCAGAAGGTCCCTGGAGAGCCCCCCAAGGTTGGTCCCTTGCAGCCCTTTGCTTCTCTGGTTGCAGTGATCTTCTCCAGGGTTGAGGAGAAATGTTTTCACGGTGGTTTCCTCCATCCCTGCCAGCCTCAAGCATTTGCAAGTCCTGAGTCAGTCCTCGCCACCCACCCCTAAATTACAACGCCGATGGGGAAAATTGCATCTTTGTTTTGAATAGAAGTAAAAGGAACGTGTTAGCTGGGGGTTCTTTCTTTAAACTGCCTTTGGAGCTGGAGCTTTTGTGTTGTGATTGGCTCGTGTGTCTCGGTGCCGTGCTCCGCTGCCTCCAGTTTTGCTTGCGCCGGGCACGTGGAGGCTGCCGGCACTCGGTTGTAATTCGTTAGCGTTAAAACCTAGCATTTGATGAAGCTGTGACTTCTAGGTCATCTGTGACTTGAGCCAGGCTGAGGAAAACCTTCATCCCCTGGGATTCGCACACCGGGGGTTGAGTGCTGGCAGAATTCTGCCGGGAACATCCAGTGCTAATGAAAGGTCTGAGTAACCAGACCCAGAGCTCGGTTTGGAGCAAAGACTTCCTGAGGATCTGTGGCTTTGCTCGGGGCCCGTTTGCATCTGTTCTGCGGCTTAGAGAAGAGTGTCAGGGCCGGCTGCAAAGCAGGGCAAGGTGCTGCGTTCGTCGCATCCCTCTGCTGCCCTTCGGCTGGCGTCTGCGGGGGCTTTTTCCTTTCCACCCCGAGGGCTGCGACGGAAGCGCTGCTCTCGGTGTTCCGCTGCGTGATGCTTTGCAGCGGGGAAAGCCCTCCTTGCTTTCTCACCCATCTCTGTACAAGCATCAGACATCAGGTTTTTCTGACCCTCGCCTGCATCCCAAGAGCACGCGGCTCCGCTCCCAGAGCCTCCGGTGCTACGGGCAGAGGGATCTCCCGGCACCGCTCGCGGCCCCTCTGTACCAGCGAGGGATGGACCTGGGTTTGTGTCGCTTCTTCAGTTAGAACCTCTTTCCTCTGGCAGCTTGCTCTCGCTGCTGGCTTGGAAATGAAGCGTTCGCAGGTAATTTAAAGAAGCTGTATGTTAACATGTGCCTGGTGGGAATATACAGCAGGTAGTTTCCTTCATGAAGAAGGTTTGTCGGCCTTTGCAAAAGCTGGAAATTTCCTTTGCTTTCCAAATGGGCTTCAGATCCAAAAATAGCAGCGAGCTGGTAGCTTGGCTCCTTGTTTATTAGCAGCAGATGCTGCTAATAGATGCAGAGGGTTGTCTGGAGGAGGGGTGTGTGCACAGGGCACCGAGCTACCTCGCTGGCTGCTGCTCCAAACCAGGCGCTCATCCCAGGATCAGATCCGTACGTTCCTTGTGGGATTCCCAGGCCCCCTCCCGTTGCGGGGAGGATGCGGCAGCGAGGAGCCGTTGTTTGCTCTTGGCTTTCCAAATTGGCAAGGGAAAAAAGGCAGCTCGAGAAGCTGTTCTATTCTGCACTAGCTGTTAGCTTTTGTAGCGGTGCAGGCGGATGTTCCCCATCTGCGCGTGCTGGTGACGATGCAGGGATGGGGGCAGGAGTTGGCTTTGGAATTCCAGGGCTCAACTGAGAAAATTCGTGTCCTTCCAGCGTAGCATTGTGCGCTTTGCAGGAATATGAAAAGCGAGTGTAACCTAAAGAGTCTGCTCCTGTAGCCAACCTGCCTTCCCCCGAGCGCCGGGCCCATCTGTCAGAGCATCCCTGCTGTTGAGGCTGACATCAGCACTCCTCACGTAGCTGATGTTCTCCTTGCACGAAATTAATGAATGGAGAAGGGGCTTCTGTGGTTGTTGGTAGGTTTTTTTTTTTAGGAGGTGGAATCCTCATTCCAGGCTTCCCTGGCTGCTTTTGGGGGAACGAGGGATGCGGCACCGAGGAGTCCTGGTGAGGAGCAGCAATTCAGTCTGTGCTGTGGAGTAAGTCCTCCTGCTTCACTTTATTGCCAACCTTCCTTTCACGGTACCCCGTGTCAGCGTGTAAATAGGAGAGAGCGTGTCTCCTGGACCAGGACATGGGTGGGAGACAGGGTGCTCTAGGTGTGCTGGAGCCCAGGACATGGGTGGGAGACATGGTGCTCTAGGTGTGCTGGAGCCCAGGACACGGGTGCTCTGGGGTCAGTATCTTACCTTGAGCTCCAAGCAAGTTACACCATGGATGAGGCCGCAGGGTATCACATGGTTCCTACGCATCCCCCTTGTAGCCCTGTTGCTTGCTGGATGCTCTTTGCTTGTCCAGCTCTGTTAACCCCACCCAGAACATGTGTTCCACAAACAGAAATTTCTTCACGCTCTCTTGTGTGGTTCCTGGAAAACATTTTTTCTCTCCTGTGGTCTTTTATTTTCCACTTCCATTTGTTGGCAGGGGGGTTGGACTCCGTGATCTCCAGAGGTCCTTTCCAACCCCTACCATTCTGATTCCCTCCATCTCCCAAGCTTCTTCAGCTTATAAAACAAAACAAAAGACCCTACTAAATTCCTATAATTACAGTCCTCCAAACAGGCACATTTGCAATCGGCTGAATAAGGCAACAACACGTCAAGCCTTTGTTTCTGAGCAGGGGGGTGGGAAAAAAAAATGTCCTTCAGTAGTTTATGACTGCTTCTGTGTGTGATTTGCAAGCCATTAAAGCCAGGCCTGGTGGTGGCCCAGGAAGTCAGAATGCAGTCACAAAAATGGAACCAAATTGTGCAGTTCCCCGCTGTTACCCAACCCCTTGGAAGTGAAGCATCCAGGAGGAATTTTAACTCGTGGTTTTTTGGTGCTCTTGAGGGCTTTTGCAAGGCAGCAGTTAGCCCAGTTGGTGCTGGGCAGGGTCTTGGTCTCCCCTGGCCCAGGGGGAACAGAGAGGGAACATTGAGCCATTGGGTAACTTATTTAAAAAGCTTTATCTGAAAGACATCGGGAATAGCGATGCACAGAAAGGGTAGTGTGTGTGGGATCCCAGGGCCCCCAGGTTTGGCACTGTGTGGAAAAGAGGATGGCAGGATCTCGGATGTCTGCTGAGCACACCCTGGTTGCACAGAGGCGATGCTGGAACTCAGGGTCCTGCTCTGGCTGCTGTGATTTGGGTCTAAACCCACCGTTGTCTCTTCGGGTGGCATCCCCCCAGCAGGGGATCTGCACAAACACCCGTTCCGCTCTCTAAAGCCCTTTGGGGCTTTATTTACAGCGAGGGCTTTGAGGGGCAGGCAGAGTGTCCCTTGTTACTGTTCCCCACCTGGGCACGCAGTGATGTATGGCCTTTATTAGATGGGAAGAGCTACTTGAGCTGGCTGGAGGTTCTTCCTTCCTTGCAGGAGGCCCAAACCTACCAGCGTGACCAATTTTAGCTGCTGTGCCATTTAATCCTGGTGGGTGTCTCTGAGCTGCCCCGAGGGTTTTAGCCAGGTCTTCCATCGAGTGACGCCAACAGGCAGAGGCTGTTGAGGATAACAGACAGGCTGATGGAACAAAACCTCTCCTGCAGCTGCTGCAGACAGTCTATTTCACCACCTTTATTCTCTTTTTAGCCACCTAACTATTCCTGGAAGAGCTAATATTAGCTGCCTCCCCCCATCTGTTTCTTAGAAGCTGGGGAAAAACAAAAATCCAATTGAATGTCCTTGTTCCCGGGTGAGCCGATGGCTGCTCTGTGCAGTGGGCTCTCAACACCAGCCCTGGGCACGGGGAGGCTTTGGAAGAGCTGGTTGTGGAAGTGGCATCACGAGAGGGGTTAAAGATATTAAGTAGTGTGTTTAATCTTAGCGACAAGGCTGTGTTCTACCCAGGGAGCACAGCGTGCCCGGAGCCAGCGCTCCAGCTGTGGGGTTAACCAGGAAAGACTCAGACTGTTGGGGTGGGAGGGATCTGGAGGATCCCCTGGTCCAGCTGGTTTTGGCACAAGCACAGTCTGGCCGAGATGGCCCGGCACCCTGCCCAGCTCAACCGCAGCTCTCCGGTGGTTCTTCAGAAGAATTTGGAGTGGAAGGTGTGGCACCTTTCAGAGCCCCGCGAGTTGGAAAATTCTTTGAGGTGTGGGGTTCTCGTTCGAGAGGTGTCCGAGCCTCGTGCTCTTGTAACTGGTGGATGGACTGGTCCCCATGGTCCGGGTGGTTGGAGCTGCTCTTTGCTCATCTGCCTGAGGTTTCTCAGTCGCTGGGTGGGGACAGCCCACACTGGTGCCCAGGTGGCATTGCCCGTGGCACGGAGGCTGCGTTCGGGTTCATGGGGCGTTAGCTTTTTAGAGAGGATGCTTCAGAGAGTTGCTGGGGGAACTTCCCGGGGGAGCTTCTTATTTTAGAGCAGACCCAAAGGAGCTATTAAATATTCTCCAGTTATTGTCTGAACTGGAGCAACGTTTGCGTTTGGGGGTGTTTGTCCTGTTTCATCATCTCCAAGGCGTTGGGCAGCTCTTTCATTCTCTCCCTCCCACTCTGTGAGCTGAGGAGTGTTAGCAGCGTTCCGGTGTGCAGTTTGAGGTGGGATTCCTGAAGCAGGCGGGAGGGATACACAAATACCCATCTGGGAATAACATCCAGAGCCTTCTGGAGGGGAAAGTGCTTGTTGATTTGATAGGATGTGCCTTGTTAAAGAGAACGGCGTCTCTCGTCCCTGGAAGAGCAGCTTGAGAAGACAAATACGAGCGGGAGAAGCAGCGAGAGCCCAGGGAGGATTTGGGATTCCCAAAGCTTGGCTCGGAGTCTGGAAGTGATATTGTGGGACACGTTTATCAGCCTGGAAAGCGCTTCTGTGATGTTGAAGCTCAACACTAAATGCTCGGCTTTTGCTAAATCTCTTTGGAGAGGGAGCCAGGGGTCTAGATGGGGAATCAAAAGTCAGGTCTTCCTGTTATGGGCTGTAAAGGGAAGGAGGAGGCAGCTTCCAGCTTTTTTCCCAAGAAAAAGGTGCTGCTTCTGAAAGGGTGAAGAAACGGTGATTTATTCTCGGGAACGCTGGCTCAGGGGGTTTGTGCTGAGAAATGACTTCCTTCCGAATCGCTGTCTGTCCTGCCCAGCTTGCTGGCGAGGAGGGGAAGCTGGTGGGGACCTGCCTGTGCCTGGGTGCCAGTGTCTGTGCCCAGATGGTAACGGAACGTGCTTTGGGGGCTCACGCTTGCCCGTCTGCACATCGGAGCAGCACGGTACGGGATGTCCTCCTGCCTCCCCTTTGCTCATGGGAGATGCTGGATGAGGTCCTACCTCGGGGCAGAAGTTGGCCTTATTATGATGGCAGTGTTGTGGGAGGATGAGGAATGGACTGATGTTTTCCTCTTTCTGGGGCCTCTCTAAATCATGTTCACTAAACGCTGCAGCGAGGCTTTTGTTGCCAGTGCTTGTCTGATACCTGTTCTGGAGTCTCGGGGGTTATTAAACCAGCGTCTATACCCAGCTCTAAATTCACTAATAACTTTTAAAAGCAGAAACAATTAGCAGACACAGTGGGGGAAGAGCTTTCAGGGAGAAGCAATTGAACGTGCTGCAAGACGGCGTACGCGGCGCAATCGATGTAGTGTGCTGTGTGAGCGTAGCAGAGGTCGTTCTGCGGTGAGCTTCATGCGCACACCGATTTCTCAGGGCTCAGTATTCTTCTGCAACTTACAGCACTCATCTCCTTGAGGGAACACATAAAGCAAGCGGGCAGAATAGCAAACAAAAGTAATATAATCAAGGAGAAATTGCCCGGTTGCTCCTACCGACGTGCTGACAAACAGCTCTGGTCATGGAACATTAGCTGGTTCTTGGGTTGCCTCGCTTCCCCGGGCAGGCTGGAATCCTGTGATCCCCAAGAACTCCTTGTCGGGGAGCTCAGTAGGTGCTCGAAGGTTTTACTACGACAATATTCTCTAGGGAAAGTTTGCAGGAGGAGCTGCTGCCTGATGAGGAGGAGGCTGCAGGGCTGCTGATGCTTGTCCCTGGCAGGGCAGTGGATAGGAGCAGACCGGCGTTGCTCAAGCATGGTCAAGAAGGGACTGGTTTTCAGCTTCCCTTGCACTTCCGTGGTGTGTCTAGGCTTGGTCGAGTTCCTTGAGACCCCCATGAGAAACGGGGCCAGCGGGAAGCTCCCCGTGGAGCTGCGTGAGGCTGACGGTGACTTCTGACTCGCTCCGAGTGACTCTGAGCCCAACCTGCGTCGGCAACCCGAGCCCCACCGAGCGAGCACGACAAGGCTCGCGCATCCCGGGGCTTTGCGGTGAATCCCGGGGTGAAGCTGCTGCTGGAGCCCGTGGGACCACGGTGTCCAGCCGGGCATTTATTGCCCTGGTGCTTGGCCGTGACTGGCAGAGCGGAGACGGGCCAGTGCGTACCCAGGCGTACTTCAGAGGGTTTTGGTAAGGGCTGCTTGACTCTTTTCAGCAGAGACTGTAGTTTTTACTCGGAACACCGGGTTTACAGCCCATTTTTGTGTATTCTGCTACCTGGAAGTTTTTCCTTTCTTTTTGGGGGCGAAAGCTCCGATAAAAATCAGAAAGTTCCGAGCCGTAATCGGGTGTCTCGGTGGACACACTTGGCTTTTAGCCAAACCTGAGTGTTTTCTTTAGAAAGCTTCTTTACGTAAAAAAGGCCAAAAAAACCAAACAAAATCCCCTTCACAACCTAAGCCTGGTTGAATATCTGTGAGCAGAAGTCACGATTTTGTGAGCAGCTTCACGAGGCTGCGCTACAGTGCGGATTTTGAGTGTTCTTCATTTATTGTACAGAAATTCCGTGGGCTGCCTTCCACAGCTAGCTCTGCTTCGGTGAAAGAGAAGGCGAATTTCTTGTATAATCCCTATAAAAGAATGGAGAGATGATTGGAGGTCTTGCAGGATTCAGCATTAAGGGCCTTAGAAAGGAGTGTTCAAGAGCCCAGCCCTGTTGCTTGGTGTCTTTTGCGTAGGCTCGAAGGCACTGGGAGTGAGGGGCTCCTGGGGTGTTGCAAGAGTTGGCCCCATCTGGGGCTGGGGGCCAGAGCTGCTATTAAATATTAAAAATAATGTTGAAATAGAAGAGAAATGGGAGGGGAAGAAAAAGAAACAACTCAAGCAAGGGGAGAGATCGTAACGAGCCATTTTTTTCCCCTCGTCGTGCAATTTCCATCACCACCGGGGCCAAAATGATAGTAGGAGGCTGATGTATCATCAGAAAATAGAGCCTGAGCATCGTGTAAGGAATGAAAGAGCGCGAGCGATGAATGGAACAACAACTGGCAGACCAGAAAGATTGAGCAGATAGACTGTGGTGCCTAAATATGTCAAATCCAGGCTTGCTATTCTGAATGGGATGCATACAGGGCAGGAAGTGCTTGTTCCATTTTCCATTGGTGCTTTTTTTGGGTTTTTTTTTTTGTGGAGTTAATTGATTTTTGAAAGAGGTTTCCCATTGTTTTTCTTTTGAAACCTCCAAGTCGGAGGGGAAAGTCTAGATTACTGCTGGGGGCTTAGGAGAAAAGGTAATGCTGCTGGCAAATAATCACTCAGTGCTGGGTCCCTCCTGAAAACGTGGCATTCCTGGTGCTGAAGCACTTGGCAAAATGATTTTCTGATTTCTAGCTGGAACTGTCAGTATCGAAGCAAATCGTTTAACAAAAACGTTCTCTGATGAGCATCTGGGAATCTTTGCCAAAAATCCGTGGTTTTTTTTTTTTTCCTTTGGCTTTCAGTAAAGTTCTGTGAGCTCAAAAGACTTGGGAAATGTTCTGGAGGAAATGCAACCAAATAAACCCAAGTGTTGGTTTGAGTTGCCAGTGTAGTTGGAACACGGCTAGAGAGCTAGCTGCTCTGAGTGTGAAAAGTTAACTCACTCTTTCCTCCGTGGATTAATGAACATTTCGCTCCTGGGAGAAGATTACTAGTTTGTTTCTAGTCTCGGACCACATCAGGTCACTTGGCCATGAGAAATGTGCTGAGCAGCATCTTCCAACAGCGTTGTGCCCTTGCTGGCCCTGGTTGGGACAGATATGGCGGTGTTTTCAGAGAGAACAGGAGGCAAATCGAAGTTATTCGGTATCTTTTGTCCAAGACAGGCTCAGGTACCCCCTGTGCACGCAGGGCTCTTGGGATCTATAAGAAGTCGTGTTCTCCGCGGTGTGCGTGGGGACTGGCACGTGAAGAGGCCCATTGCTTTCCACCAAGGCTAAATTATCAAGGAATAGCTAGAAATTAATATCATCCTGTAAGGACTTCGAGCACTGCACATTTTATTTCCATGTGAAGAGTGTGTATGTATGTGTGTGTGTATATGTATATATATTTAAGTTTAACTAGGTCACAGCACCAGGCTTTGGGTGAATGGGTAACACTACCTCCAGTTTTGCCATCCTTGGTAGGATATATTCACGAGGATGGGGAGCATGTGCTTGGAACTGGCTTCAGCCCCCAGCAGTCAGTGGGTTTGGGCAGTTCCTGTGTGAAAATCCACATCCAGAGGCAGGCAGCTGGGAACAGCAGGGAGCTGCTCGCTGCTGCATCTCCGCTTCCCGTTTGGTGAGGTCGTGGGCAGCCTGGCTGTGCCAGAGTGCTGTGGGGCCAGCTTTTAAATACAGTTGGTGGCCAAGAAGCCAGGGAAGTTTTCAAAACCCGTTTGGCTACGGAGTTCCTGTGCCACACTGATCCACTGGTTGATGTTTCTGCAGCAAAGGTTATGTGGCTTTAAGTGAAAGCATCTTCATGCCAGAAACTTGAGCAGGAGCTGCCATGTGACATGGACCTTTCCCTTGGAAAGAAGTAGTTGGTTAAGTAATTATGTGGTGCCCAGTTTGTGAGTCATTAGCTGCTCGTTGCCAACTGGCAACGGGGGGATGTTCTACCCAAGATGTAGCTGCTGGAGGAAATTGTGTGGTTTTTGTGTATCTCTATAATGAAAAGACCCATCTATCAGTAAGAGATCAGAGTTCTGTAGGGAGACAGAGGAAGCGCCTTCTTTCTTCCTATTTGGGTGGGATGGGTGTGTTCGTTAACAGAGCCCTTGCAGGAGATTTAATCACATTCTCTTGATGGGAGAGCTGATGCCTGAGCACTCCTGTCCGCTGAAGGTATCTGCAGGAGGCACCGACATCCCCAGACCTCTGCACCGGTCGTGCTCAGCCCGAGACCACGTGGGCTAAGGGCAGAGCCGTGGGTTTATTAACGGCAGGCAGCAGCCCCGCGTGCCTTTGTAGGAACGTCTGTCTCCCCCCTCTTCACTGGGCAGGGATGCTTTTGCGGTGCCTCAGCGGTCAGTCTGCTCTCCCCAAAAGGCTGGTTTTACACGTGCCCGGCGCGGCTTAATTAAGAAACGTCGCGTGTTCTGCACAACCCTGCACCTTTCAGATCCACCCCCTTCCCAAACAACCCCCAAGCCACGCTGGCAGGGTGTGGGTGGCCAACAGCAAGCAGAGGGCTGGGGTCAGCCCGCTCGAGAGGAGCGTGGCTGTTGGTAGCCCCCGGAGCAGCTCAGTTGAACCGGGCTGTGCACTGCATGCGTTTCAAGGGCCGTTAGAGGTCCCATCTGGCAGAGAGTTGGAGCAAGCGAGGGCCACGCGCCCAGCATCTATTTTAGCGCCGTGTCGTTGATTCTCTCGTGGTTTTTTTCCCCCACAGTTTGAGGTTTTCAGGAGTCTCAGTGATTATCTTTAGCCGCACGAGTCAAGGTTTCTGCTTGCTCATGTTTCCAGCTTAAGATTTGGGGAAGAGTTGGAAAATATGATCTTGAAGTCTTCCCTGGCTTACGCAGGTAGTCGGGCAGATTTCTGTCTTGAGGGGCTCTACGTATGTGTTAATTTTTGAGGAAAATCTAGGGTAAAACACACAAATCTGCCATTCTTCTAGGTGGAGGACAGGAAAACTCTTTCAGTGGCTGGCTGACTTCTTCCTCACGCCGTATTCTGAGCGCGGATAAAATTGTCAGTGTGGGGGAATTACACCCTCGGCGATGTTGGGATGCTCATCCCTCCTGCCCGCATCCCTTCCCCGGAACCCGTGGAGAATAGTTTGCGTAGCGTGGAGTTTCGCCGTGTTGGAAGTTTCTAAGGATGCACAGCCCTGCGTAGAATATATCCCTGAAACTTCAGTGACAAAAATGGCTAAGCACATTGGCTATAAATAGCAAAGTGCCTTCTTTAGGGACTGATACAGACTGCTCTCGTGATAGCAAAGTAGACAAGAATATAGGAAAATATGGGTATATTTAGCGCTCCAGAAGGCGATAGATGGAGTTCTGACTTCACATCACACGAGCTTTTAAAGCCGTTACCTCTGGATAATCCCTTGTGTTCAGCCGTGATGCTGTGACATATTTGGGACCTAATTATAAGCTTTGCTGCCAATCAAAGTCCCAAATGGCAAAGGACAGCATTGGAAGGCAAGGGGTGGGCCTCGCTCTCATCAGTCACGAGTAGCTGGGGAAGAAGATGCAGGAAAAGGCCGTGGCAGTTGAATGGGATTTGGATTAAATATGGTTTAATGGGATTTTGGCATAAATGTGTCTTTTTAACATCTGCCTGCCTCGTTGATTCTTAATGGGCATCTGCTTGGGTGAACATGTTCTGGTTCTCATCGAAAAGCAACACCTAAATGATTGTGGTCACACGATGAGGCTGTGGTCTTGCAGAAGCCCCTGCCGGGCTTGTCATGGAGCATCTCCTTGGGGGCAGTGGGAGAGAAGCGGCTGAGATAGCAGCCAGAGAGCCCCAGGGCTCGTGGGGACCTCTCTTATCCTTTCCCAGGCCAATTCAAAACACGTTTTCCTGCTGCTCAAGGAGGTGGTGTAGAAGTAGCCCTGATAGAGCAGATGATGCTCAGAGATAATGATCTTAAAGGTCTCTTCCAGCCGTAGCGATTCCGTGAACCTTGTGGTGCACGTGGGTGCAAAGCCTGAGATCTCCCGCTTCAGAGTCACCCTCTTTCCTCTTCCCAAGGCTGTGGAAAAGGCTGGGATATGTTTCTGATTGGAAGGCTGCAAAGGATATGTGCAAGTGTTATTTTGGAATCAAAACCACCAACTCATTTGGAGAGCCATCTCTCACCTCTTTCTTCCTCTTTCCCCAGCCTTTTATAAGAGCCTTTTTGCTGCTGCTGAGAATATTCCTCCGGCACCGTACCCACACACGTACATTTTCTGCTGATGGAACGATGCCTGTTACCGGGGGTGGCTTTTTAGGCTCAAATCACTGAAATGGTAGAGTTGTACTGCAGCTAGTGGGAAGGAGCTGTCTTGAACTGGTGTTGCTGGGTTGCCTTCCTTCCAAGAATACTGTCCTAAACAATTAAAAAATAAGGTTTATTTAAAATGAAGGCGATATAACCGTGCTAGCCATCGTGAGAGGATGGGTGGAGAGGCAGGAACCTCGTGTGGAAACAGGTCTCAGTGCTCCTATAAGAAGTCCTGTAACCAAATCTGGGACCCTGAAGTGTGGTACAGAACTCAGTATCCTGTGATCCATAAAACCCTCGAGTGACGCTAACACCAAGGGGATTCAGGTTGGACAGAAGGAAGAATTCCTTCCCCAGGAGGGTGGTGAGACACTGGAAGGGGTTGTCCAGAGACGTGGTGGAAGCCCCATCCTTGGCAGTGTTTCAGCCCAGGCTGGCTGGGGCTGTGAGCACCCTGCTCTAGTGGGAGGGGTCCCTGCCCATGGCAGGGGGGTTGGAATGGGATGAGCTTTAAGGTCCCTTCCAACCCTGACAACTCTATGATTCCATATTCAGAAACGGGTTATCCTGGAGCTTTTTGTGTTCTACCCTCTCCCGTTATGCACTTGGTTTGTCTCAGTCCTCTCTTTGGGTGGCCAGCCCATATCGGGGTGACTTTTAGGTCTGCCCCGTGCTTTCCCTCGAGCAGGGAGAGGTGAGCGTGGACCTGGCAGGCTTGGGTGGTGGATGGTGACCCAGTGAAGGTGGGCTCGGGGTGGCTCCTGGCCGTTCTTTGCAGTGGGGCACGAACTGGCCCTAGGAACCTCGTGGGGAAGAAAAGCAAAGACCTGCAGGGAAAGCTGAGTGACCTAGGGATGAATTTTAGGTACCAGCTGGCTGCATCCTGCAGTGCTGATGGCTGTCTCCAGGGCCATCGTACCTCCCTGGCTTTAGTACCTGCTGGGATGGGTGCTGGCTCCCTGCGGGTCTGGGGGCACAGCCTGACTGGGACAACTCCCTTTGTTTCCAGGAACTGCAGGGTCATTTTCCACCCTCTCCATTTCCAAGCCTCCAGCCACTAGAGGGAGAGGATGTTCCATATTTATTTATGGCTTCCTTCGGCGCTGGGGGGGTTGAGCGTCTGGAAAAGGGACTGCTTCCCTCCAGAGAGGCTGTACAGACAGCACTCTAGCTGGGTTCAACCCCTCTCATTGACCAGAGTTCTACAGCTCCTCCTGAGATTTGACCTCTCTGGACTTGTATTAGTTTATGACCTAAAATTGTAAATGCTCTGGAAGGTGTTGGATGAGCCTTGTCTACAGTTTACGCCCTGTATTTGCTGTGGAGCATCCCTGCTGTGAACTGGTTTCCGTGGGGAAGCCTTTGGCTGCTCCTGGGTCTGGCTGTCTCCTCCTGTTACCCCACACCCCGCTGCACCGCGACAGCCGGACACAACAGCGTGGCATCTGCGGGAGACCCCTACCCTTTCCCCTCCTGCCCCTACCCTCTCCCCTTCCTTGGCAAGCTGGAGACTCTTCGAGCCTATGGCCTGTTGCCTCTGCAAGAATAAAACAAGCCCAAGAGGGATCTCATTTAATTTGGAATTGAACCATTGAGTCGGGAATACCGATTTCAAAGGACACCAGCAAGGAGCTGTAGGTTTAGGTAGGGGAATGGGGATGGAAGTTTTAAGACAGGCAGTGTTGGGGAAGTGAATTTTGTACACTTCTGAAAATAAATGTTGCCTTTGCAGATTGAGCTTAGTGGGGAGGACCTGTGGGCTGGCTGTGTCAATGGAAGTGTGATGGAGGGGGCTTGAAAAGTAGCCTGGGATGAAAGCAGCGTGTTCAGTGGGTTTGATGAGTCTTCAGTACTATCGACCAGGTGAATTTACATCCCTCTGCAGATGGGGGGTGGGCAAGAGAGTCTTTTTGCCCTTCTTTTGACTCCAGTGGGTGACTCAAGGCAGTGCTCACTCAGAAGTGAAACCTCACGATGCCTTAGCAGCCTGGAGTATTGAAGGAGAACATCTTTTGGGTAGTTTTTGTGACCCTGAAAGTCAATAGTTCCAGTTAACGTAGGGACTCAGCCAAGGGGTTTCTTTACGCTGAGTGGAGCTGCAGATGATGCTCCAGCACAAGACGTTCTCCTGGTGAGGCTGGGGCTGGTCCCAGCTGCTCCTGCCCTTGCGTGTTTTCCTTGCCCAGCTGTGCCCTGGCCTGTGCAGCTGCTGGCAGGCACGAGAAGGCAGAGGGGACAATATGCAGGAAGGTGCTAGAAACCTTGAGACTGACCAGACGCAGGCACACTGGAAAAGCAGGCATGTAAGGACTAAATATCACCCTGGAAAAGGTGGTCAGAACGCTCCTTGTCATCCTGTGTGTCCATCACTGGACATCCCATCCTCCCAGGGCTGAGATTCGGCTGCTCCAGGAGCTGTCCCTCCTCCAGCCCGTGTTCCTCTGGGCACGCTTTACTTGGCTGAGGATCTCCTTCCACATCCCTGTACCTCACACTAACCAAAGCCAGGAAAACACGGCTGTGAACCGAGTTGCTTAAGCTCAGCATCCCGGGCCACGGGTCACAGATGGTGCTCAGTAACAGAGCTGGAGGAGCAGCGAGTGAATATGAAAGGCTCCTCGGCGTCGCGCTCTGCATTTTGATGAACTGCGCCCGTAACCTTATCAATACGACCTGCTCGTTAAGCCTTCACCTGCCTGATGGAGATGCGAGGCCTTGGGAGACCAATCTGCTCTCCTTCTGTACAGTTGCTTTGCCTTCCGAGAGCCGGGGCTGGGAAATGGTTATTCAAGCAGTGATCCCACGGGCTGCCGTGGCCGGGTCACCTCCTGCCACCTCACCACTGGTTTCTGCTGGTGTGGGGTCCTCGTGGAGTGAAAAGCATTTCTGCCCCAGGGATTGGAATGTATTTGTGGCTGTAGGACCAGGCTGGGGGGCCTTGGGTGAAGGCACCCAGCTCCAGTGGCTTCCCTTCCGGGGCAGAGGGGCCAGGCAGGAGATCTGTAAGGTCTCTAAGGAGGGGTAAGGAGGGCTGTGAGATCCTCTAGGCCATGAGCTGTGGCCCTGGAGGCTCTGTCCCCCGGTCCTGCAAGCGAACATCTCTCCAGGCATAGAGGAAGGAGCACGGCTGCAGGGTAGATGGCTTTGCCAGTCCCTTCTGACCTTAAAATACATGTCCCGGGGCAGCATCTCTTGTTTCTCTGCAGATCTTCTGAATAGTCATAACAAGCTCTAGTTTTCTTTAAAAAGATTCTATTTTTTGGCTGCAGATCTCTCTCCAAGTACACAAATGAAATAAATTTATATACGAGCATTGTGCTACTTGTAAAACCCTTTCCCTTTTAAATTTAGTTTTATTCCCTTTTTTAATCTCCATAGGATTTTCCCCTGAATGAGCAGAACTAGGGCAGTGCTGGTAACAGATGGACCTAAAGAAGACTGGGATGCTGGAGAGACATCTGACGGGCTCAGGGAGCTGAACTGGGGTGCTTTCTTCATCACCCAAAGAGTTTAATTTGACTGCAGGTCATTAATTTTCGCCTCTAAAGCAGAGGTCTTAGCAACAGAGCGCGTTCCTTGGCAACAGACTGCCGTGGTTTAATTAAAGCAGGAGTGGGAGTTTTCCAAATGCCACTCTTGGAAAAAGTTGGAGGATATTAGCAAATCAAATGGGCTGAGGCATGAGTCGCCTTGCCCGTCAGACAGGGGGGTGACAAGGAAAAAAGGAATAGTAAACAAGATGCAAACTGTGGGGGCATCTTGGCAAAAGGAGCCGTTCTGGGAGGGAGGCAGGGATGGGGCTTGCATGGTGCGTGTCCTTCCCAGGGGCCAGGCGTGGCTGGCTGGCAGAGCTTTGCTTAATAAAAAAAGGTCTTTTTGGGTGCAGATTTCCAAACAAAGTGTGCTTTTTCCACCAGGGCTTTGGTAGAAGTTAGTGTGTTTTTATCTGCTGGAAGCTGTTGCTTTGTTACTAAAAATCAGAGACCTTGAGGAGGGTGTGTGGGTAGTGTGGCCGTGGCCCCGTCCATCATCTTCCTCCTTTACCCCAGGGGAGCGAGTGGTGCACGAGCTGCAGCGAGCCCGGCGTCTGCCTGCGCCGAGCCCGCTAACTATCGACGTAGCCAGCCATCAGCAGTGCCAGGGGGATGCCACCACATCCGAGAGAGCTCTCCCTTCGTGCCAGCACGTGGAGAATCATAGACTGGCTGGAAGGGACCCTAAAGAGCATCTCGTACCGGCCGCACTGCCTGGGCTGGGCTGGAGAAGCGCTCTGGAGCAGAGTGAGACCAGTTTGGGCTCCCCTGCCTGTCCCTGGTGTGATGTGGAACCCCAGGGGAAGGCAGCGTGCCCCTGGTTTGCAGCTGCCAGGAGGAGAGCCTGATCTTTCCCCCCTTCTGTGGCAAACGGCAAGGTCCCCCCCGCTTCCGTCGGAGCGGCCGATTCCCGCGCGCTCGCTCGAGTCGGATAATTTACACCTCGGACCCGTCTGCGGGTCAGGGTTAGTTCAGGAGGACGCTTCCCTCTGGGGCCTCGGTGTACATCGCAGCTCCTGTTAAGGAAC
The DNA here is from genome assembly GCA_025345505.1 of Todiramphus chloris collaris. Taxonomy (NCBI): domain Eukaryota; kingdom Metazoa; phylum Chordata; class Aves; order Coraciiformes; family Alcedinidae; genus Todiramphus; species Todiramphus chloris. The sequence goes on from JANVCC010000073.1 coordinate 1,478,689, forward strand.
GGGCGAGCGGTCTTGTAACGTTCCAGAAATAACGACGGTGCTGGGGCAGAGCCCGGAGCGCTGCGCTGATGGGAGAGGCGCGGGGCCATTAGGAGACCGTTCCGTAGGGTTGGGAGCTCGGGTTGTGGTTTTTTTTTTTCCTGAAGGAAGGTCCGTGTTTTCTGGCCGTGTAGCGTGGCTGATTGGTTTATAAAGCCAGGCTGGGTAATTCCTAGCAGAGGTTAGGCAAATTCCCCTCCTTTCTCATTAATGAACCGGGAGGGTTTGGTGCCTTTTCTTTGAGGTTCACTAGAGACAGCGGCTGCGGGAGCAGATCCGTGCTCTCGAGCAGGGAACGGGGAGCATCTGCCCGCTGCAGCAGCGAGACCCCCGGTGTGTGATGGGGCACAGCCAGGCTCCTGCTCCCCTCAGGCGATTCAGGGCTGGAAGTGGACGGGGAGGCGATGGCCGGGCGATGTTCTCCAGCGCCCGCGGCCACCGTCGGAGCTGGGGAGGAAGGGGAGCGTGGGTGAAAAGCAAAGGAAGGGGAAATCCCCCTGCGAAGGCAGCAGCAGGGGAGGGAGAGCAGCATCTTGGAGCGTTTCCAGCGAGTGGTTTATAGCAACGTTCCTACGGTGGGGATTAAAGAAAGGAGGGCTCGAAGATCTCAAGGAGATTCGGGTGGCGGTGTGGTAATACAGTGAAGGAAAGAGATGAGAGGCAGGTAGAGTGCTGTGCTGCTGCAGTGCTGCCGTGACCGCTCTCGCCAGGATGCCAGGCGGTCGCTCACCCATCACGTGTGGGCACCCAGCCTTGTGTTTTGGATCTGCACCCAAAACCAGGGATCTGCACCCAAAACCCGCTCTGGGACACGGAGGTGTGATAGTGGGTGAGAGAGCAGGGTGGGTCTGCCTCTGTTGGACCGGACGGAGGGTTGCCACGGGGAAGTCTCGTGTGGGTCGCTTCACGAGGCTCCAGATGGACCAGATGAGGCACGAGGGTGGAGGTTGCTTGTTGCTTTTTCAGCAGCACGATGTTGTAGGAAGTGTCCTCCTCCTCCTCGTGCCCATTAGCTTTGCTTTTCAGTCTCTCTCCAGCTTCATCTAATTAGGAGGAAAAAAGTTAAATACAGGGAAGTGGCTTTAATCTAATAAGTCTAATCCTTGTATCAGTCACAGAGACAGTTCCCAGGTAAACTGTGTCCCTGTTTTCACTGCCTGCACATCTCTGCTCACCTGCGAGGTTCTCACGCGGTAACGGGTATCGGTCCCTTGGCAGTAGGGACGGGACTGGGCTGTCAAAGGGAAGATGTGCGCGTAATTTGGTGTTACCTTGTCTGTAGCCAGCTACTGCATGTGATAATATGCACTTCTGGGCTTGTTCAGCCTGGAGAAAAGGAGTCTCAGGGGAGATTTTCTGGCTCTGACAGCTCCTGAGAGGAGGTTGGAGCCAGGGAGGGTCAGGCTCTGCTCCCAAGGGACAAGTGGTAAGAGGAACCGGCCTCACATTGACCCAGGGGAAGTTTAGGTTGGGGCTGAGGAACAATTTCTTCCCCTCCAGGGCTGTCCCAGGCTGCCCAGGGTGGTGGTGAAGTCCCCGTGACCCCTGGAGGGGTTTCCAAGCCATGGAGCTGTGGTGCTGAGGGACAGGGGGCAGTGGTGCCCTGGCAGTGCTGGGGGAACAGTTGGACTCAGTCAGCTTAAAGGTCTCTTCCAACCAAAACAATTCCACGATTCAAATTCCAGAGTTTGGATGTCCGTAAGTGTTCACCTCTTGACTCTTTCATTTGTCAGACAGCTCTGGAATCATGCTGGCTGTCACTGCCTGTATTAAAGGTGATGGAATGTGGCTTGATGCAACTGGAGCAGGCTACCTGGGGCACGAGCAGTGCAGGGATGCTGGGCAGCTCCCCTTCCTGCTGTTCTGTCCCATTGAAACAAATAAGTGCAGACACACCTAGGCTGTGATCCTCGCCCATCCTGCTGAACAGCACAGGGCTTGCAGAAGGTGACAGTCACGAGGAGCTGGGTCTTATTTCCTGACTCAGAATCTCCAGCCGCAGGGAACGTCTTGACTCCTTCAGAGGTCAGGAGCAGAACATGGAAATGCTCTTCTGCCCTCGAGGCTGGAGTACACGTGGGGAAACCCATTCAAACACAACCCTAAACCTCGGCAGATGGACACAGGCGAGGGTGGTTTCTCTACAGGTGATGCAGTATGTAGAATTGGAGAATGGGTTGGGTGGGCAGGGACCTTCCAAGCTCCTCTGGTGCAACCCCCTGCAGGGCCAGGGCCATCTGCACCTAGAGCAGGGTGCTCAGAGCCCCGGGCAACCTCCCCTGCAATGGTGCCAGGGATGGGGCAGCCACCCCCTCTCTGGGCAGCCTGGCACAGGCTCCCACACCCTCAGCACCAACAATTTCTCCCTTCTCTCCAGTCTAAATCTCCCCCTTTTAGTTTCAAACCATCATCCCTTGTCCTGTCCCAACAGGCCCTGCTCCAAACTCTGTCCCCATCTTTCTGACAGGCCCCCAGAAGGTCTCCCCTTGGGGAGCCTTCTCCTCTGCAGGCTGAACCCCCCCAGCTCTCCCAGCCTTCTCTATCTCGTACCCTTTGTTCCAGCCCATCTCTCTGGTACGTGGTTCCAGTATACCCAGCACACCCAGTGTGTGTGTAGATCCTGGCTGCGGGTTTCTGCACCCGTGTCATCCATTTCCCACGTTCTCCCTGCAGTTTGTACCTGTCCTCTCCTGCCTCCGAAGCCAGCTCCAGGCTTCATCAGCTGCCAAAGAGGAGATGGTGGGAACGTTGCGGGGGGGTGGTTTTTTGCCTGGTCTGGGTGCCCATCAGCCTTCACCGCGGGCAGTTGGCTCCGGGAGGACGTGCGGAAGGCTGCGGCGGAAGAGCGGCAGCGACCTCTTGGAATAGCTTTGGCCATCTCCTTTTGGTCGCCACGTCTCTTCCCTCCGCTGGGGAGATCCATGTCGACATACGTGTCCCAGCTGGAGGCGTCGGTCCCGCTTCCAGTTGGCTCTGCGCATCCCATATGCTATCGCCGCGGCTCCCGCCCCGTGCCGGGCACGCTGAGCTCATCTCCCCTGGCATGGTGGGTGGCTCTGCGGGCGATGGATGCCCAACCAGCGCCTCGTCTGTCCGAAGCGGCCGGGGGGGCTGGCATTGCCTGGCTCTGACCAGAAAGCTGGGAAAATCCAAGGGGAGGGGGCAGGGGGGTTAAATCTGGGAGTGGGGAGTGGAGCGCGGGTGCCAGGGGGAGGATAACCCTGGGTGGGTGCTGCGTCTTTTTTTTCCCAGGCTGGGAGGTTTTGTTTTGGTGGGAAGGGGACTTATCCTGCATGCGGAGAGCGGAGCCAGAACTTGCTGCCCTTCAGACGTCAGCACAATCCCCAGCCCCGTGCTGAGCGCGGAGGCATCTGCTGGCTCTGCAGATCTGGGAGTCCCGGAGGGCAGGGGTGCTGAGCGCCCCTGGGGACCCTCCCCAAGTTCCCCTAGGTCCCACCTCCCCCCCCTGCAGGGTTTCAAAGCATGGCGAGGGGGGGAGGGAGGGAAAGGACATCCCCCTCCCCTCAAAGCGCCGGGGCTGTGACTGAAATAAATAACTACACTCGCAGGTAGTGAGGAGGCTGCTAATAACGTGCTCCTGTCAGGCACGGGGTTGCCGTGCTGAGGGATGTCTGACTGAAAGCTCCGGGCTAGGGTGGGGGTGGGGGGCTTCTCTTTTCTCTTTTTTTTTTTTTATTCCCTGCCAGCTCTCGCCAGGCAGTAGGGATATTTTTTTTTTTTTTTTCCTCCCCTCCCTGATAATAAGGACATCATCAGAAGCAAGATGCAGTGGCTAAGGGATGGATCAGGAATGGTGAGTTCAGGTAGCTATGGCTTTCTCTTTTCCTCTTATCGCAGCGCTCGGACGGGGAAATAAAACCTCCGTCCTCTCTCCTGACTGCTCCTGCACTCCCTGTCCTTGAAACCATCGATCACTCTGTAGCCATTTTATGGACCCCGCGTTCCCAAACTGCCTGAGCAAAAGAAAATGAAAAGAAGAGGGAAGGGTGTGCATGCGCTGGGCGTGGGAGGGGGAGCGGGGCTTGCCGGGGGCTGGGGAGGGGGGTTTCGACTGGGGGAACTGGTGGCTTTGTGGGGGGGGGGGAAGCAAAGGCTTTTCCGGGTGCTGGCGTGGGGGGTGTGTGGTCTAACAGCTCGGGGAGAGCAGCGCTGGAGCGGGGCTGCTGGCAGGCACCAGCGTTACCGGGACCTGTCAGATCTGCCCCTGCTCTGGATGATGAGTTACGGCGTGGGGGGAGCTGGAATTTGCTGCTGAGCCAGGGCATCCCTGCCTTTGCTTGCATCAGACCGTGCAACGCTCCTCTGAAGTGCAGAGGCTTCAGAAAAGCGGTTCAAACAGTGACAGCTCTGCTTAATAAAAAAGAAATAACCACGCTGCCAATCTGCAGCTGCCCCCCCTCTGCCTGGAGTCCGGATGCCAGGGGCTGTAGCTGCCCAGGGGGACAGTGGGAAGTTCCCCTAGCTCGGCGAGGGTCCCTGTTTCTCCTTCAGAAACTTCCCCGTGAAAAGATGTGGCTGTTCCTGAGATCCTTCTCCTCCTCTCCAGCTCTCCCTCCTTGTACGGCTTGGCTTTGCAATGCCATTTCCCTCTCGGTGCTGGGCTGGCTTTTGCAGGGTGGTTGTTTTGTGTGGCTTTGTCTTTTGGGGTGGTGGGTTTTTTTTTTGGTGTTTTGCCCCTCCCTGGGCGTTTTCCATCCTGCAGGGAGCCACGGGGCATCCCTCCGGGCTGGTCCCATGGCACAGACCCATGCTGGTGTCACCCGGCTCGGCCCCGGGGTTTTCGGCTCCGTTGGGGGCACCCGGCAGCTGTTGGTGGCAGCGGGGACGATTTGGAGCCAGCTCAGCAATCGCTGTCCCCCTGCCAGCCCCGTGATGCCCTGTGCAGCTTGCTCCTGCCCTCCATCCCCTCCAAGATACTTACACAAACAGGAGCTTAATGGTTTCTGCTTCCAAAAGACTCTGAAGCTGGCACTGGAAGCGTGATGTGAGGGTGTAGACAGCAGCCAGTGGCAGGTAGCAAATTTGGTTTTTTAGGGTCCTATTTAAGGCTCGTCTACCACCCAACAACAATTCCAGGGGGGGGGTTCGCTGCCTCCTCCCACCCTCCGAGCATCCAGGCGTTGCCTTCCCCTCTGCCACCTTGTCCCCGTGCCTCCCGGCATCCGCACCAGCCGGGCGCTATTCCCCCCTCCGCCGGTGTCCAAGCAACACAGATCGCCTGCCACCCTTGTGCTGATTTACATTCTCAGAGATTACTGCCCTGAAAGAAAAGTGGTGATGGGAAAGCTGGATGGGGCTCGCTCATCCTTTTTCCTTCCCTGCCCTCCCCGGGCGACTGCCGAGCTCTGCTGGGGAGGGGACGTGGTGCAGGGCAAATGGGTTTTCTAACGGATGTAGCGGGAGACTTGACACTTTCTCGCCCTCTTATCTTTCCAGCTTCCTTTCTTGCTGCTGGCAGGAAGGGAGACTTTGTTATTTTGTTCTGATTAGTTTGATCTCTGCTTTCCTGAGAGAGAAATTATAGTAGTCGCTGAATAGCCTGTAATTTAAAAATATTTTTGGGGTTGGGGGGTAGGTGAAATGTTACTGATTCGTTTTATGGAAGCAGGTTCTACCCAGGAATTTCCCAGTATTTCTGCTTCTAATAAGGGAAAAAGGAAAGAGAGGGCCGAGGGTTGCGTGTTTCATGCAGCAGTTTAACAACCTCAGCAGCATTTGAAGGTAACACTCTGCGTATCTCTAGCTCATGTGAAAATAAGGTAAAAAACTGATTACAGAACAACAAAGCAAACCCAAACCAGCTAAGATAAATCCAGGAGAGACCTTTGCAGCTGCTGGTGAGTGAGGAGCCTGGGGTGGGGTGGCTGTGGTCCGAGGGGCCAGCAGCTTTCCTGAGCTTGGAGATGCTGGGCTGTGAAGCCAAGGTCCTGGGGACGCCCGGTCCCTACAAATTCCGCTCTCTTTCTGCAAGATGAGGCATATTGGTCCAGATGTCCTGACCGAGTGCTAGGGCAGATAGCTCCGTTCCATCACGTGCAGCCTTTGCCTGCTCTTCCCCTTGGTAAGTCACTTGGACTGGTACTTGGAAAGGTTGGCTCCTTGTGGTGTACTCTGCTAAGCCGGGGAGTTATTCCGCGCCAGAAGTAGCTGCGTCTCAGCCGGTCGGTGCGAAGGTTCTCGTCTCAGTCTGCTGACCAGAATGTGCTACGGGAGTAGAAAATGGCTCAGTCTACTCCTGAGTGAAGGTTGGCTGATCTGTTCACAGGCGTTCGGCTGCCTGCCGTACGGTGCAGAGCCTCAGCCTTTCCTCTCGAGCAGCGCTGGGCCGGTTGCGATGGGCACCGAGCCTCTTTTGTGGATCCTTAGCTGTCTCTTTTTTTTTTCACTCTGATGTTGTTTTCTGTGTATCTACGAAAGAAAAGCACTAGTGATTTATTTCGGATAGCATCCCTGGACTTTGATCTGCTCAGGCACGTCAGTCTGCACTTGGATTTTAGGCTGATTTCTCGGCAGCCCTGCGTGGCACTGATTTATTGAAGGGGCTGGTTTCTCCCGTTCTCGGTGCTGGGGTGGCTTAAAGAACCAGAATTTGGAGTCGGTCACCTCCCAGAGGCAATGCCACTAATATTTTTACAGTGATAGCACCTTTCATTCTCATGGCAGGTAGCTCTTTATTTCTAAATCGTCCCCTTAGTCCCAGCTGTTACCCACAATATTAAGCTGTCAGGGCTTCTTGTTTTATTTTTTCCCCCTCCTTTGCCTGTGCTGCTTTCTGATTTTTAAACAATTAATCTTTTGCCAATTATGCTCGCATCCCATGAGGGTATTTTACATGCTTCGTTGGTACCAAGTTGCTAAACTCTGCTAGTATCTGTTTCTAACCCAGAAAGATGCAACTCTCATTGTCATCGGTAGTGATGAGAATAATCTGCCCCTCCGATCGGCGTTGTAAGTACGGTGATTATTTGGTCGGGCATTCTTCGCAGAGCACGCTGATCCGGTGTGATAACCAAATGAGTTGGTTTTAATCACACCATAAAACAGCCTTTTCTGGGAGAATTATTATTACCTTTTTTTTAATCTGACAAGGGCAGAGTTTTTCCCCTAGACTGTGGTTGTGCTATGAGAAAGACGAGTGTTGCATCTTCCTCGGTATTTCCTCCTGGGCTTAGTGCTGTGCCTGGGAAAGTCAGAGCTGTGAGCTTCAGGAGATACAGAACCACAATATTTCATTTTATTTTATTCCCCCCCACTCCCACCGGCACATACAGCCATGTTTTTACCATGGGTGTTGTTCAAAGGGTTAAAATCAACCTGTTGTTGCTATTTCACGTTTCTGTCAACCAAAAAGTAAGCTCTCGTAAATCTGCACAGCTTCGAGTAAGTTGGAAAGGAATTTGGTGACTCAAAGGGCCAGATAAGGTGGAGGGGTGGAGATGTTCATGAGCAGGGCAGTTCAGCAGACACTTTCTTAGCAGTTTTCCTTGCTGATAATTCTCCACTTGTCAGTCTGCAGATCGTGGGGTGTTTCAAGTACAAAGACTCTTTGCGCTCCCGTTATCCTAAAAAGCTCAACGTGAAGTCAGGAAAAGAGAAGTAGGAGAAAGCATCTTGGGTCTCATTTTCCGTTTTGAAAGTTTGGATAAGCAAGTGGAGTTGGTGGAGAGAAGCCAAGCCAGGGTGGGATGGAAGAAAGGGGTTTTGCATCATCCTGGTGTTAGGGAAAGATGGGACAGGAGGCCCCGAGCACCCAGAACTCCCCCGGAGAGGAGAGGGAACAGAGAGCGCTCGGCTCGCAGCCCAGCAGCTGTCTCGGGGAAGCCTCCGTGACCCGCAAGCGATTCGGGTGTCCCGCAGAGGATGCTCTTTGGTCTGTCACCTTCATCCCCTGCAGCTGCAGCGGGGAGGACCTTTCTCCATGAAGGAGCGGCTCCTTGCGAGCCTGCTCCCATTCATCCCATATCACTTGGCTGTGGTCTTGGCGGATATGGTCTAGGGGTGAACTTGTAGAGTAGGGCTAACGGTTGGACACGATGATCCCAAGGGGCTTTTCCAACCTAAATGATTCTCTGATTGGAATCGGTCGTCACAGGAGGTTGGTGCTTGGGTCGAAGTAGCTCTGCACGTGCCGGAGAAGGTTGTGTCTGCTGCCAGGCGTGGAGCTCGTGAATCCTTAACTCAGCCCTCCCAAATGTGTTTCTTTGTGGGGTTTTTCTCGCCCACGTAGTTGGTTCTGTTTGCCATTTCGCTCCCAGTTTGGGGCTTCTTTAATCTTTCCATTACAGCCTCCTCCTGGCGTGGCTGTCGGAGAACACAGTAAGCGTCCAGGTTAAGAAAGAGCTGATGTTACGGTAAATAAAAGAAAAACATTTGCAGAAGTAGCTGGTGTGTGCTGACAGTCGCTCTTGTGTCAGTCCCAGGAGCGGCTTGGAGGAGGCCGGGCACTGGTCCCCAGTCCTACCTGCTGGGTAACGACCGCGCCGGCAGCTTCTGTCTCCCGAGCCCTGCCCCATCGGGGATGTCTGGAAAGCCCTCGGAGAGCGTTGCTTGGAGGGTGCACAGAGCATCGAGCAGGGAAACCCCCCAAAGTCCAGCCGTCCCCCCTGCGTCCAGGGCTTCGGTGGCTGAGCACTGCAAGCTCTGTGAACGGCGGGGTGGTTTGAACCGCTGAGAACCTGATTTCCTTGGAGGGACTCAAAGGGGGTTTTCTTTATTTATTGGATATTTTTTTAAACACTTCTTGGAAAAAAAAAAAAAAAAAGCATCTCTCTGAAATGCTTCAAGGGAACATCTTAATGCGTTTGTGATGTGAGCTGCTGCTGCTCCACGACGGTTGCTCTGAAGCTCTTTGAGCCTGGCTGTTATTTTGAACATGGCTAATTCCCGGAGTGACTGAGCTCTTGGGTAATAGGAAAAATGCATCAAGTTATCCTGGTCTCCAATAGTTTCTATTGTTCTGAAAAAGGCGTCTTATGAAATAAATAAATAAAGTGGCCTATTATGTAACGTGGGCAGGGAAAGGAAAGGGGAGCATTGTTAGAGAACGGCAGGAGGGTTGTGTCTGGGAGCCAGTTCCAGGCTGTGAATCCCTTTGCTCGGCGTAGGAGGAGGGTGTGGGTGAGAAGCAAAGTCCAGTTGCTGGTCCAGAGCTCCGCTGAACTTCCACTGAACCCAGGCTGGTGTATTCATGTGCAGAAATTCTGGTGTTCAGTGGGCATCCCAACTTCTGTCTCCCCAGCCCTGCCGTGCTATAGAACAGAATAGTCCCTATATGCTACAGGATTCTGGGGCCGCCCAGCATTGCTGGGGCTCCTCTGTGCCCACTCCAGCATCTCATTTCCTAGGTTAATTTGTGTAAAGAACACGAGACCCGCGGGTCAGCTTCTTAAGATACTTTCTTCACTCAGTATCTTGATGAGGGGAAATCCAGGGAAGCCAGCAGCATCACAGGAGGAGGTCTGTGATGAGCTGTAGGCGACTTCTTTCCATCCTCATCCTCTTGCACGAAGCAGGGCCGTGGCTTCTGCTCCCGCCTGCCGCGGCGTTGTGTCACGACGGTGTACCCGTGCCTGGGCACCGCGTTCCTCAGGTATACGTGGTGGGTAATTTTCTCTTTCTCTTCTTTCCCCTCTTCTCCTCTGTTCGGTCTGTGCCTCACGGGTCAGGCCGTTTGCATTCTGCCTGGAGTCTAAGCTGCTAATTGCCGGACCTCTGCAGGCTTGGGAGATGAAAATACTCCTATTAACTCTGGTTTCTAGCCGCAGAGGAGGCGCGATGCGTTGGGCTGCAGAGACCCTTCCCGTGTCGTGGCAAAGCTGGAGTAACAGCCCCTGATTTCCGCGGCCAAGAGCTCGCTCTGGTCTGTGTCTGCACAGCTGTCTCCTTGGGGATGCTGACCCCAGGTTTACTAAGGTTGTTTCTGCTGGGCGGTCACCTCGGGTTTTTTCACTTGCCGCTGTGTCCAGGCACGTGTTGGTGTGAGGATCTCTGGAATTAATGTCAGAAGTGAGAGCAGAACCCCAGAGTCCCCGTGAGAATGCCTGGAGGGATGGGGCTTCTCTTGGATTTCTCTGTAGTTTGTGCTTTGCTGTTTTTTTCCCTTTGTTTCCAGGCTCAACTGGAAGCCCAGAAGCCTGAGACATAAAATTCAGAAGCAAATGTCTGTGTATTCTTTCAGGCCAGGCTTTTCTTTTTTTTTCCTCAGACAAAGGAGATCTTACGTAAGGTTAAAATGAACATCTGAATCTGATGGGTCCTTTTAAACTGAGCTTCCTCCCATCCCTGAAGTGGCCAGGGTAATTGATGTTACCACATCTGTTTTCGACTGGGTTTGAGGATTTTGGTTTTGTTTTTGGGGTTTTTTTTTTTTCTTTTCTTTTTCAAAAGTGGGAGTCTGAGGATGCTTCTAGAGTTCAGGCTGGGGCGTGGAGCAGATGCAGAAGAGGAGAGAAAGCGCTTGCAACATGATTGCCAGGGGCAGGAGATTTTAGTCCGTCTTAATGCTTTAAGTTCAAATAAACTTAAAAATAGAAGTTTTATTGTCGTGCCTGCACTTGGACAAGCGTGATGGAGTGAGAGCCTCCAAGGCAGGCCCGCTCACCATGCCTTTCCAGCGGGGTTTGTGTCGTGCTCCAGAACTGCTGGTAGCAGAACATCGCTCCCGGCCGGAGCCGGGGCCGGGCTGGACCCGTGCAGCGGGGTGGCTGCGGCACAGCGTGGCACGTTTGTGATGCAGGTCACCTTCCAGCTCAGGGTGCCCCACAAGAAGCATCTGGGTGTCTTGTAAGACGACAGTGACAAGACTCTGGCTTTATTTCCCCCCCTCGCCAGCACCGTGCAAGCGCTGGAATTCTTCGACAGAGGAAAGAGCACCATCTGCTGAGATGCTGGCTCTGGTTGTGGAAGGAACCGGGATTAACTGGGGTGTCCAGATGCGGTCCTAGGCCAGCCTTGGTTAGCGTGTGCCATCTCACCGCTGCCCTTTGCTCAGGGGGTTGAAACCTGGTCACCGGGCACACGGTTGGCGTTCGGGAGGGCAGTTAACCAGACCTGGTCCTGCATCCTCCCTGGCCTGCCGTTGGTTGTTTGGCCGTTAGCATTAAATGAAATGGTTCTGAATGAACCAATTACTCTGTTGTGCATCGCTTGCTTTCGGAGATGAAATCAGGACTGATGGAGAAGGGGAAGGAGCTCACCTGCCAGAGCTTTCCTGAGCTGTGTGTGCGTCTGTGGCGTGTCTACCGAGGGCCCGGCGGCAGAGGGCAAAGTGCTGCTTCCATCTTTGGATTAAATTGTCCTTTTTCTTTATCGTGGAATGCTTAAAGCAGCGACGCAGGGATGCTCGGGTCTGTCCCCGTAGCCACTGAGCTTTGTGTTGGCTGCTCGGTCACGCAGGTTAAGCAGCACGAAAACCTTGCCCTCCGGCTGCGCTCGGTGTGCTCTAAACATTGCAAAAGCAGCCTTAAAAACTTAGGGGTTTTTTTTCCCAGCACTCTTAGCCTTGCTCCAAGAGCACCTTATTTCATGGGGTCTGGCTCTTCCCTATTCCATCTCCACCTTCTCTCCCATTTCCCTGCCTCCCAGGCTCCCAACTCAGCCTTTTCTTCCACACTTCTCCCTCTGAAGCCCGTTTACGCCTCACCAGCTTTTGAGATCATCCTCATATCGTTGCCCACCTCTCTTTCTTTCCCCTCTGTCTTCCTGCAATTGTGTTTTGTCTGTTGTGGAAAGGAAGCATTCGCTCGTCCAGCCGGGCCGTGCCATGCCCTGCGGTTGGCATGGAAGGTGCCGCGGGCAGCACGTGTGAGCTGCCGTGGGGCAGGGGGCTGAGCGGGAGGAAAAGCTGCGGAGGGGCACGTGGGTCAAGCAAGGAAAAAGAAGGAGGACAAAAGAAAGAAGTGACTGGAAGAAAGCCCCGAGTTAACATGGATGAGAAGGAAGCTTTGCACTTGAGGGGTGGAGAGGATAGGCGAGGAGCTGCGGGTGACTGGGAAGGTAACTTTTGCCCATCAGAATCAGCCCCCAGGAGTCCCAGTCTTTGCAGATACTCCTTGGTTTGGGTAAGGAATTTGAGGCATTTGGGGGTTTTCAAAGCTTCTCCTGAGGCCAGTCCATAAACGTGCCGGATTACAGAGATTTTTGGGGGAAGAAGTGCCCTTTGCAGCAGCTCTGCAGCTCGTAGGCTGGTGTCTGCTATCTGCCTGAAGGACGGGACTGGAGGGCTCTGTGTCAGAGATGCTCTGGAGAGAAAAGGGGGGGGAGAGGCAACTCCCAGTTTAAGAAAATCCTCCTTTTTGAAAATGTAGCAAATCATAATCCCACTGCCCTTTAATCTCTGAAACCCTGCTCTTAATTCCTGGCTCAGTTTAGAAGAAAATAATTAATTTGATGGTCTTCTCATAATCTCTAATGGAGTCCATCCCCCAGACCCCACCGCAGAGGAGACTGGGAAGGAAAGAGCAGTTGCCCATCGCGTGCCCACGCATCCCTGGGCACTGCTGCTGCCTGTTCCTCTCTGCGGGATTAATTCCAGTGAAGAGTTTCCTTGTCTTTCGTGGTGCCTTGTAGGTCTGAGGTGGGGCTTGTGCTCCAAGGGGGAAGACAAAAGAAGTGAAGTGGTTCAGGCTGCCGGTCACCAGCAGCCGCTTTCCCCTAGGTCATGGGTTTTGTCCAGTCCAGACCAACATGACCATAGTTTTATTCCCAGTCAGAATCTCCAGCCACCCCAGGATTCATTTGAAACCTCCCCATCCTCTCCAGAAGGTTTATCTCCTTGGGCCAGCTGGTGCCTGGCAGAGTTCGGTCCTCACGACAAATCCCATGGCTCAGCCACAGTGCTTCCTACAGCATCCCTAACGGAATTCCGGGGTCTGCGGTGGGGTTACAGCTTTGAGCGTTTCATTTTTCTGCTCTGGATGAGGGGCTGGACTCGATGATCTTCAGAGGTCCCTTCCAACCCCTAATATCCTGAGATTCTGTGGTTTTTGCAGCTAATGGAAGGTGGAGCTGGTGTGTTAAGAAACAAGTCTGGTGAGGAGTGGCTGAGGGCCCTGGGCTTGTTCAGCCTGGAGAGAAGGAGGCTGAGGGGAGACCTTCTGGCTCTGACAGCTCCTGGCAGGAGGCTGGAGCCAGGGGGGTCGGGCTCTGCTCACAAGGAATAAGCACCAGGACAAGAAGAACCGGCCTCAAGTTGCCCTAGGAGAGGTTTAGTTTGGAGCTGAGGAACAATTTCTTCCCCTCCAGGGTTGTCCAGGGCAGTGGTGGAGTCCCCGTGATCCCTGGAGGGGTTTCCAAGCCATGGAGCTGTGGTGCTGAGGGACAGGGGGCAGTGGTGCCCTGGCACTGCTGGGTTAACAGTTGGACTCTATGATCTTGAAGGGTGTTTTCCAACTGAAAGAATTCCATGATTCTATGAAAACACAGCTGCCTCTGCACGTCCAAGAGCTTGGTGCAGTGGAGGTGGCTCATCTGCCCAGGGTCCCTGTGGCAGAACAGGGAGTTGGAGCTGAAACCCAGTGCTGCCCCACAGCCCTGGACCATCCTGCCAGCCCCCGTGGAGCCAGCGAGCCTGTCACTGGGAGGGGAGCCTAGGACCTTTAAAGCATCCAGACAGCAATCCTGTCTGGGGACTGAGAGCTGTATTTGTTCAGCTGGAAGTGGTGGGTCGTGCTCCGTGCCGGAGACATTCATTGGAGGGACTCACGGTCACGTGGCCGAGCCCAAGATGTGATGTGTATAAGGAATGAAAGAGTTTGGCATCATCTGCTTCAGGGCCTCGAAATTACCATATTGTAATTAACGTTGTCGTAGGGGCCCTTCGGATTCGTCTGTTACTTGGGTGTATGGAGTTCAGTCTCCACGTACATCTGTGTGCATGGACCGATGCGTTCGCAGCCATCGATGCCCGGCCGCGGCGTACGAGCGAAGCCCTGGCTCCTTCCTTAGGATGCGAGATGCTGAAGTTCAAAACTGCTTTCTCATACTGATCCTGCCTAACAAACCATGCTCCTGGAAGCTGCCGTAGCGCCAGGGCACGTGCTGTGCTGGAAGGGGAGGTGGTATTTTTATGTAACTCTTCCAGAGCTTTTCTGGCTCCTCGGCTGAGCTGTAGATGGTTGGACTGAACTTTTTAGAAAGCACTGAAGTTTGCGGTGGTTTTATGTAAAGCCCCGATGTGTAGGTGTTCTCTCTTTTTTTGTTTTTTTTCTCCGGGAGAAGGTATCATCCATTTTCGTAGTAAAATTAACAGTTAGCACACGCAGAAGGTATGGGAAATTACATAAAGCAGCGAGTACTACTGGGAATACTGTGAATGTGATTTAAGCAGAAGCTTCTGCGCCGTGAGTCTGCTCGTGCTGAGCGCGTTTGGTAGCGCTTGCGCTGGTACCCAGTACTGCATCTCTGCGGGGCGAGGCACCCGGAGCCCTCCCGCCTGCTCTTCCAGGGCGTTTGCTCTGGAGCCTCACCTAGGGAGGATGGGTTTTGGGGTGTTTGTTCTGGAGCCTGACCTGGGGAGGACAGGTTTTGGGGTGTTTGCTCTGAAAGGAGGACAGGTTTTGGGGTGTTTGCTCTGAAGGGTGGACAGATTTTGGAGCGTTTGCTCTGGAGGGTGACCTGGGGAGGACAGATTTTGGGGTATTTGCTCTGGAGGGTGACCTGGGGAGGACAGATTTTGGGGTGTTTGCTCTGGAGCCTGACCTGGGGAGAACAGGTTTTGGGGCATTTGGAGGGTGACCTGGGATGGACAGATTTTGGGGCATTTGCTCTGAAGGGAGGACAGATTTTGGGGTGTTTGCTTTGAAGGGTGACCTGGGGAGGACAGATTTTGGGGCGTTTGCTCTGGAGGACAGATTTTGGGGTGTTTGCTCTGGAGCCTGACATGGGAAGGACAGGTTTTGGGGCATTTGGAGGATGGCCTGGGGAGGATAGATTTTGGGGTGTTTGCTCTGAAGGGTGGACAGATTTTGGGGCATTTGGAGGGTTACCTGGGGAGGACAGATTTTGGGGCATTTGCTCTGCAGGATGACCTGGGGAGGACAGATTTTGGGGTGTTTGCTTTGAAGGGAGGACAGATTTTGGGGTGTTTGCTCTGAAGGGAGGACAGATTTTGGGGCATTTGGAGGGTGACCTGGAGAGGACAGATTTTGGGGCATTTGCTTTGAAGGGAGGACAGATTTTGGGGCGTTTGCTCTGAAAGGAGGACAGATTTTGGGGTGTTTGCTCTGAAAGGAGGACAGATTTTGGGGTGTTTGCTCTGAAAGGAGGAGAGCTGCTGCAGCCAGAGCCCCGGGGGGCCGCAGCCAGCCCGCATCCCCCCTGCCAGCCCTGTGCCCGGGCCGGGGGGCCCAGGGGTCCCCGCAGCCATCGCCCCGCGCTCTGCAGCTGCCGGTGACGCACAAGCTGTAGGGGGGACCTCCTGCCTGCAGCTGCCGGGGGCTGGCTTCGCTGCCTCTATTTATAATCTCTGCCCTCCCCTGCGCTCTGACTGGCTCAGCTCTCGCGGAATGACTGCCGGAGACCTGCCAGCCACATCTCTGGGAATGAAATCCTCTTTTTTTCTTCTTCCCCCCCCCCCTCCATCTACGGAAGTAGCTATTGAGCATGTGTGACAGCGACTGCACCTCTGTTCTGGATATTTCTTAGGCCTCTGCCGCTTCCACCTGCCCGATTTTTACAGACACACAAGAAGGGGAAGGCTGGGCAATGTCCACAGAGGTGCCCGGGGCACGTAGAGCATCTCTGCCATGCTCCCGGGAAGAGCCAGGCTGAGGCTGAGCCCAGGCTCCCGTTCCGCTCGTTGCTGTTTGGAGGCCAAGATTAACTGGCCAGAAAGATGCCTCTAAATTCAGGCCCATCGTGTGTTTTGGAGAAGTCGCTGTTATTCCTGGGACTGGAACTGGGGTTTCCTGGATGCTTGTTGGGAGTTCAGGCTCGAGCGTTGGAAAGTTGCTGGTATTGTTTTGGGAAAGGCTGGCAGCAATAATAAACGCTTCACACCTTGCACATGTTTTGCTCTTCTGATGAGTCTAAAATCACCTCAGACTGTCCTAGCAATGTGTGTACTGGGTAGGAACTGGAAGCTGGTGGTCAGGTAGATCCAGCACCCACGGGACAGGTTTAAAGCAGCTTCTTGTACATATACAGATGGAAAAAAAAAAATCTCTTTTTGCTGCCCTCTCGAATGAGAAATCCCCTATTGGAACAGAGTCGAGGCTCTTGGTTGCTGGAGACGGCCTCTGGCTTTTAGTTACCACATAATTTAAAAAAGAAAAAAACAGGAGGAAAAGAAGCCACCTGCTTAACCCGAACGGTTCGTATTCCTAACACAACCCAGCCTCTGCGTCTGGGAACGCGTCCCGGCCACGCTGGCTGCGAAGCTGGTCAGAACCGGAGGGGCTGGTGCCTCGGGCGAGCATCGCTCTTGCCATCCCTCCTTTGATGGTGGGTGTGGAAAATCCCCCTTGTTTTCAGGGAGCTCGCTGGCAGCCCAAATGACCAAGGAAGAAAAGTGCAATAAGCCGTGCAGTGAACAGCTGGGTTCTGTACTGGTTTGAGTGGTGAGCTGGGAGCAGAATCCCGCTTATCCCTTCCCCAGGTGCTGGTGGCAAAAAATACCTGCCCAGGAAGGATGCTGTACTGAGAAGAGCCGCCTGTCCTCGGCACCAGCCGACTCCAGGTCCTGCCCGCTCGGGTTTAAACATTAAATCCCTCCCCAGCTCTTGCTGTTTGCTTCTGGAGAACAAAACCAGAGCTTGTTTAGACCCCATGGTCTGCGTGCTCGCATCCCAGGCAGGTTTGAGGAGCAGGTTTCCTGGAAGGTGCTGGTGCTCAGCCCCTGTCTGCGCGTCTCAGCGCGTGCTGCGTGTGCGTTGGCAACGTTTCTGGATTTGCCTTGGTAAAATGGTTTGCTTTTTCCAGCTGAGCACCTCTTTTTTTTGTGTGTGTGAGTGATGCTTTGCTAAGGTAACTGCTGTTTCTGGGGTCTAGGAATGAGGTCTGGGATAGCAGCTGGCACCTGGACCATAAACCCTGAGCATCTCTGTGAATTTAATGTAGGAAAGAGCTTTTCTGGCTGCCGTGGGAGGAATAAAGATCCCCCATCCCGTCCTCCCTCCCCTCCGCTTTTATCCATCTCTATCTGTGGAATCAGAATTCAGTTTAACCCTTGGCGGTGCGGTGTTGGGGAAGGAGGCTGCACCACGCATTTGGGCTGGGATGATGTGCACGGCGCTGCACGGAGCTGAAAAGCGCTTCCCCCTACAAACTCCCCGCGTCCCAGCCTGGCGATGAATTTCCAAGTCACCAAGGGTTCGCCTTTCCGGTCGTTTTGGCCGCTTTTCTTCCCCGTTCTTCCTCCTGCTGCCCTACCTGGTCTGAGCAGGCTCCTAGCAGCACCGGCTCTTCTTGCTGGCGTTTAATGTTTTTTTTTTTCCATCCGAAGCTTGAAGCGCAGCCGCGGCGAGGAACGGCACCGGCGTCGCTCCCAGCGCCCGGAGACGCGGCAGCCGACCGCGAACCCCCCCCGGCGCGCTGCAAGTAGAAGGGGCGGGGTGGAGGGGGCTGAAGAAACCAAACCCCCCTCCCCAAACCCCGTGTCTGCGTGGTGCTCCCTGTCAACGACGCCGACGAGGCGGAAGAGTCGCGTATTTATGGAGCCGGCGCTTGACTGACAGCCAGGATCCCTTCGCTGCCTGGCCACCGGAGCTGATTAGTATGCGCAAGGGTCCGCCTCGCACCGAGAGATGCAGCCGCAGCAGCTTGCAGAGCTGTCACACTCACACGGGCTTCTTACCCGCACTGGCTTGACGAATTAAAAAGCAAGCCAGCCGGCGAGAGAGAGAGAGAGAGACCGGGAGAGAGAGGGGGGAAGAGAGAGAGAAGCTTGCAGACAGCGCTCGCTGGCTTTTCCTCAAGGAAGGATTTTCCATCTTGAGTGCTCGCTGGTTGTGATGATGCTTCCCGTAGCGGGCTCCAGCATGAGCTAGAGACAGCAGATAGGGGAGAAACTAAAAGCAGACCACAAAGCATTGCGAACCCGACCAAAACCAGGAGCAGTTTCCTCCTCTATTCTAGCATGGTGGATGTATGGACAGTCTTACAGAGCAGAGGTTGACTTCTCCAAATCTGCCAGCCCCACATCTCGAACACTACAGTGTTCTGCATTGCACCATGACCTTGGATGTTCAAACGGTGGTCGTTTTTGCAGTGATTGTGGTGCTATTGCTTGTGAATGTCATACTCATGTTCTTCCTGGGCACTCGTTAAATGGATTTTTTCTCCTGAGCTGTTGGGGGCTACTACTACCACTAGCGATTCAACAAGAGAGCACGAGCGGGAGAGAGAGAGAGAGAGAGAAAGGCAAGAGGGAGAGAGAGAAAGAGAGAGAGAGATTTCTTACTGAGGGGGGAAACGCGTTGAGCTTCAACATGGCCTCGCTGTGATATGTATGACGTTGGTATTCTTATCTCTCCCTAAATCTTTTGTCATGTCTTGTCTTTTCTTTTTTTTTTTTTTTTTTTTTTTAAGTATGCCTGTAAGTGTAGCTGCTTTTGCCTGGGTTTTTAAACGTGGTAAATAACAGCGATCCGTTCCTGCATCGTTGCGCGCCGGCGAGATGGAGCTGGTACCTCTTTAGCGAGGGGCAGAGTGGAAATAGCTTTCCGGGGTGAGCACGGGCTGTGTTGTTTTGCTTCCTTTGAAACAGGGGCTCAAGTTGAACCAGGAGGCGTTTTGCGTGAAATTTCTAGCGAGCGGTTGATGCGCGGTGTCCGGGAGAGTAACCGTGTAGCTGCCAGGTGAGAGGTGCTCTGTGCCATTGCATCGAGCTCCGGATGCTTTTCAGGGGAAGGAGGGGGAGGGGATGGGATGAGAAATCCTATTAAAGGATTAAAACTTTGCTAAAATAACATTCAGCCACCAAAAAAAAAAAAAGGGGGGGGGGGGGGGGGGAGAGAGAGAAAAATTCTACTTTTATTTATCCGTGTTGCCTTGATGATCTGACTCAATTTCTCAGTGTTCAGCCCCAAAGCCTCCAAATTCTACGTCCACGCTGCTGGAGCTTAGTTCTGTTCTTTAAAGAGCGACCGAAACTTAACCTGCTGTTTTGTTTTGGTTTGTTTTGTTTTGGTTGGGGTTTTTTTATTATTATTATTTTTTTTTTTTCCTGTTTGGATGTGGTTTATATCTCCGCAAATTGGTCAGGAGGGATCTGAGAGGAAAAAGGGGAATGCATGCTTTGTTTTTCTTTGCTAAAGCAACAGATACGGAGGGGTCAGGGTCTGCTTTGATTTCCCAGGGCGTTCTGTTTTGTCCCTTTTTTTGTTTGGTTGGTTGTTTCTCATGTGTGTAGCTGCGTGTATAATTTTTTGGCGATGTACGTAAGGAAAAAAAAAAAACCCAAAACCTTTGCCCACCTGGAGGATAACGAGATTTTGAGACGGGTTGTTTTGCGTGACTTTATTTACATTGATTTTCTTGCCAATGAAGTGCTAAGTTGTGCATTCTCTAGGCTACAGAGGTGTTCCACTAGTTCCAGGTCCTCTGTCGAAAGAGGGTCGAGACCCAAATTGCCGTGTTTACAGCTCGGAAGCGGAGCTGGCGGGGGGTTCAGCGGCAGTGCCTGAAGTTTAGAGAGAATATGAAGGGAAGGTCTGACAAGAGTGATGTCTTTTCCTCTTGAAAATACGTCGCTGTGCTGCGTTGCTGTTAGAAATCGTAAGGATTTTTCTTAAATATTATTTTAAATATGGAAAAATGAGACTTGCTCAAAAGAACCGACCAAAAAAGACCCCAACAAACCGTCATCGCAGTTGGAAAACATTTACATCTCTTGCTGATGCTCCCTGGGATGAATTGCCCTGAGAATTTAACCGGTTCGTGCCGATTCCAGCTGCCTGTCGTTTGTCTGAGGCATTAGTAGAGAATTAATAGAATTCTCTCTTAATCAGGGGTGTGGAAAAAATACCCGTGTGGCCGATGGGTAAAGGCATAGCTGGAGCTTGTGGCTGGGGATGTGCCGTTGTTGCCGTGGCAGAGTCTGCCTGCTGCAAGTTAGATGCAGAGCTGGGCTTAAGAGCGGGTTCAGGCTGGTGGCATGCCTGGCAATGGAGCAAAATACTGCAAACCTCACACTTTCAAAGTGGCTTTAGCTGAAAATAAAAGAGAAAATTTTTTTCTTCAAGTCCCCGGGGTGATA
This sequence comes from Todiramphus chloris collaris, assembly GCA_025345505.1. Taxonomy (NCBI): domain Eukaryota; kingdom Metazoa; phylum Chordata; class Aves; order Coraciiformes; family Alcedinidae; genus Todiramphus; species Todiramphus chloris. The sequence goes on from JANVCC010000073.1 coordinate 1,498,943, forward strand.
TCAGTTGGCCCCCAAAGCTGGCAAGGAGAGTTTAGTGGGCAGCAGCCCGTTTTACTGGTTGGAAAAGCCAAGCCCCAGTGATGGAAGCCCAGGGAAGATGCTCTGGTGCCTGCTGGGCTCTGTGTCCCCCTCTTCACTTGTAGCTCTCTGCGCAAGGGCTGCCGGCTTCCCTTCAGAGGAGACCCGGTGGATCTTCTTTTTATTAATAAAACCCCCGAGTTGATGTGGTTCTGAGGGCGGCTGGGGTTGTGAAACGGCTCCAGTCTGCTTTGGTTTGCTGCTGGCTATCGTATGCCATTAGTTTTACGGGTTGCGGAATCTCCTGGAAATGGAATAAATGAGCAGAGATCACCGCGGGAAAGGAATCAATCCCACGGCAGCCAAAAGAACCCGTTCAGGGAAACAGTTTGAAGTGACAGTGATTTGGGGGGGGGGGGGGCAAAGAACAGAAACCCAAATGAAAAACAAACCCCCGACAGCCTGAAACCGAACCAGGGAGTTAAAAATGGGTTGGGACTGTGTCTGGACGTTTCTTTTCCTCCCAGCTTGGCTCTGTGGCTGAAGGTTTACCCTTCAATAAGATCTCGATGAGGAACGCTCGGTCCCCAGTGTGGTTTTCCAAGCGCATCCCTTGATCCCCAGCTGGGGCTCTGGGGGTGGGATGTTTCGGGGGGCGTGCGTGTCCGTGGCGATGCGTGTTCACGTGTGTTCATGCGTGTTCACGTGTGTTCTGGCATGTGGCTGGTTCCTGCCAGCCCCTTCGGTGGGCTCGTGTGGTCTGACGGTTCTCCAGCCCCTGGGGAGGACGAGGGTGCCAGTGCTATGAGATGATGATGATGATGATTAATATCATTACCTATTTCTTTTTTTTCCCCCATCATGGAACTCTCTTGAGAGAGCGAATGTGGCTTTATTCCATCTTTCTCACCCATTACTCTCCCAGAGGCTGGTGGAGAGAAGGAAAGCAGGTTTAAGCATGAAAAGTTGGGAGCAGGAAACTTTGTTATGGTAGCAACACCGTGCCTCTTCTATCGGGCTTCCCATTTGGGGGGTGGGGAGAGGAGGAAATAAGCCTAAAAAGTGAGCAAGGGCTGGAGCTTCTGCTTCTTTTCTCCGATCCCCATTTCCCACCCCGAGTGCTCAGCGGCCACCTTTTCAAACAGGCCTGGAGCCACTCGCCCCAAGCCCGGTTCTGTGGGTTAGCAGGGGCAGTTCTGCCCAGCAGTTTGCTGGGTAAACTCCTCTGCCTGGCATTTCAGGAGCAGCTCAATCCACGACAGCGCTCTGGGGCCGCAGCGTGCCTGGGCACTTGCAGCAGAATCCCTGTGCTTGTGAGGGACTGTGCTGGCAAAATTCAGGGTGCAGCTTGTCTGCTGTGAAATACCTGTGTGTAGTGGAGCATCCCTGAGCTCTGTGGGATGGTCCGGGATGGTTCCTGGGGCACCTCAGCCCCATAAGTCCCCCGGCATTCGTAGACGTCGAGCTCCTCGTGTTGGTGAGGATGCTCGAGCTCGGGGATGTGGAAGAGGGATCGTTCTTTTAAAGCTCCGACCCTCTGGACAGCACGTCCCCAGAGACAAAAAAAAAAAAACCAGTGATTTGTATGTGGCTAGCACATTTCTAAGACACAAAATCTCTTTCTGTGATTGCTCCCGTGCGTTTGCCGAGGCTGGGTGATGGGGGACCTGCCTTGCTGTTTGTCTGCTTGAGCAGGATTCGGTGTTGTTTGCCACGGGATTCATGAGAATGCCTCTGACTGTATCATAGCAACCCTGTTTCACACAGCCCAGAAAAAGTCTGCTCCTCCTCAGCAGCCAGCTGCCGTCTTCAAGATTCAGGCCCCCTTCTTTGCCCCGGGGAAAAGAGGGTGAATCTGTCCCTCTGTGGGTGCTACAGGGCAAGCATCGGTGCCAGGACCCTCCCTGCCAGTCCCACCTTCGCCGTGGTCTTAGCACCCTTTTGTTAAGGATGATCAGAGACCTTCCTTTTGGGTTTTGGTATTATTATATATATATTTTTTAAAAGGCTTCCCACCCCGAATATTTCCCACTCCTGTTTTAAACCTCCCCGGTTAAAAGGGGGACGGGACAGCTCAGGTCCGCCCGTGGGGGTGAGTGGGCAGGTGGGCTCTGCATTTTGCAGTCTCAGGGTGCATCTTTCTCGGCCGGGTGCGACGAGCGCGTTCTGTGCGCGCCTTCCCGGGGGAACGCCAGGAGGGCCCTTCTGAGGAAGGGGTTTCTCTAAAATAGGCGGAATCTCCAGGAGTTTGAGAGCTGGAGGAAAACTCAGCGTTAGTAATCGCTAAGGGTGGTCCTGCGGGGACGAGGATGTGGCAGAGGGTGGTTCTGCTGCCTCTTGGGTTCACCCCTGCTTTCCCCAATGGCCTTGGGGACTCCTCTTTCCTGCTCGTAGAAGGGGAACATCACCCCTAGCCCGGGTGTAACCAAGACCACTCGACTCCTGTTTCTCCCCTTTGTGCCATGTCATCGTAGTGGTTGGGCACCGGGGCACAACGCGCGTGCGGGTGTTGGCCTGGCTGGGTGTAGCCTGCTGGAACCCTTGTAGATGCCAAGCTGCAGTCGTTTTATGCTCCTCGCTAAAAATAGATGCTTCTGGAGGCAGAGCTGCTGGGGGAACCGTGATGATTTTGGGGTGTTTTTTTTTTAAATTGTATTTTAAATACAATTTTCTTCCTTGCCGGCGAAGGACCGCGCAGCCGTGCCTGCCTGTTTCCAGTGTCTGGAGAGTGCGACCCCTGCCTTGTCGGAGACTCCACGCTGACGGCGTGGAGCTCGGGTCAAGGAGAGCGTCCTCCCGTTGATGGACCTCGTGGGCCGGCCTGAAGGGTTTGCCACCCAACTTAGGGGCCCTAAGGGGTGAAGGAGCACTCGCGTGGGAGGTAGTGAAAGAATTAGGTCGGGATTTCAACCGACTCTGGTTTATCCACACAGAAAATCGCGTGGGAGCACGCTGCTCTGGGGGGCTGCCATCAGAGCCAGGGAAACTGAGGCAGGTGGGAGCTGGAGCCGAGCGCGGGGGGCTGTCGGTCGCTCTGCTACCCCCTTCGGTGAAGCGGGGCGGGCAGGCAGGCTGCTTGGCTGCTGGCCTGGCCACTTTGGTCTGAACCTTGGCATTTGGATGTGTCCGAGGGAGCGGCGGGAGCTGCGGAGCAAGTGATCGCAGTCTGGTGGAGGATCTCCCACGAAGGCATTTTGGAGCTCCCAGCAGAGCAGGCTCCGGGAGCAGAAAAAGTCTTGCCTGGGCCCATGTGGTTTATTCAGCTCCTGCCCCTTCTCTCGCGTCAGCTGAGCCATATGTAACGGAACGTATAGACTGCTGGTGAGGCTTCTGTTTCTATTTTGGGCAGCATCTCTGGCTAAGTAAAGCCGGGGCTGCGTCTCAAACCGCTCCGCTGCGATCTCGTTGCAGTCTCTGAGGAGCAGACTGTTCCTCGAGCCCTGTCACCTTCCTTCAGGGCTTGGCCAGGACTTGAGCGGGCGAGACGGCATAGCCCAGGTGGCACCAGGACCACAGGGGTGGAATGGTCGCAGTGTGGGGTCTCGTTGCCTCATTGCCATGGTGTGGGGCAGCCCCACCTGGCAGCCTGTCCATTCTCCCCCCACGCCCTCAGATTTTTAGATAAAACTCTTAATTTCCGGGTCGTTTCTTGTTATCAGCTGATGTCGCTGCCCCATCAGGAGCAGGGGTGGCCTGGCTCTTAGCTCCTTGAGCTAAGCTGCTGCGCCGTGTCGCTCGGTGCCATGGCACGCCCTGGGCAAGCTGTGGTTCTGCCATGGGGCCGGTGGGGTTTTTTTTGTGTCTGGGGAGAAAAGCAGTGTCCCCAGCTCTGCTCCTCCACCCACCTCCTCTGGTGACCTTTTCAGAGCACGTCCTGCCTGGAACCACGGGGAGAATTGTCACCGGGTTTGGTGACACCCGAGCATCCTGCATCTGCCCTGTGCCACCCCGGAGCCGACTCGGCCTCGACTAAAAGCGCCTGGCTGTTGCTGGTCGGGTTTGTTCCCGTCAGTTCCCTCTCGATGTCAGGGTGTTTGCCCCGAGTGGCTGCCTCTAAAGGGTTAAGCTTCTCCTGGTGCCCATTCTTGGGGTTTAAAGCCTCTCTAAGGGAGCTCAGAGCTGCTGGCCATGCCAGCGGTCGTAGCTCATGCTTGAAAGATGCTGGGAGAGTGAAATCAGTCAAAGCACGGGGATTCTGGAAGCAGCAGAGATCCTCGCTGTGTGGGGGGGTTCTTAGAACTGAAAAATGCAGTGTGGCCTCAGCTACGCAAATACAAACTCGGAGACATCCCAGAAGGATCAGCGTTTCACCTGGAGAAGCAGTGGGCTCATTTCCTGGGCGTAGCTGCAGAGAAGTTTTGAATGTCAAATTGTTTCATTTGAAATAATAATAAAAAAAAAAAAAGCATCAGGCTCTTGCTGGCATTATCAGAAAACACGTGTGGTTTTCGTTGGTTTGGTTTTTTTTTTGCAAAGGATGTCCATGGACCACGTTCCCCGATGCTATTTCTGATGCTTCCGCTCTCCTCTATTGTATTCATCAGACCTGACAAGGTTTTCTTAATAGGTTGTGCACTGCAGTTTTCTGTTCCGATCCCGTATTTAGGGAAGGCATCTTATCTAAAATTATTTCTTCCTGGCTTGATAAGGTGCTGATTAATTTTACGCAGCTCTTTTTTCCTTATCTAGCTGAGCTTCAGTCGGTTTTAGTTTGATCTCGGGGAAGTGTGATCAACCTTTAATGTTTGTTTGTAGGATTTATTCCGAAGGCTTTTAGGCATGTCGGATATTTGGCCTTGTGTGACAAAGTTCTGTGAGAATCCGGTTGAAAAGTCACAGTTCCAGGGCAGGTTTTGAATCCAGAGGAAATGATTTGGTAAAACAAGAGAGAGCCTTTAAACGGCAGCTGAGTCGGGTGTGGTTTGAGGTGTTCAGTGAGGATCGCGTTGCACGTATGCAAAGCTGGATGTGTAAAATAGGGAATATTAAGGGTGCCTGTATATGGGAATGTGCATGTGTGCATCCCTGTGCGATGCACGGATGGAGGAGAGGGACTGTTCCCTCTCCATAGCCACGTAGGAGGTGAGGAGGGGCCGGGAGCAGCTTCACGTGGCTCAGCCTCACACCGAGAAGGGTCGTGGGGCACAGGGTGCTGTGCTGGAACCAGCTCCTGCTTTGGGGTGCAGGGTAGGTGCAGCCGCCTGGCTCTCGGACCTCGCCGGGGCCACGGTGTCCTTGGGGCAGGTCCCCCCCTGGCAGGCTCTGTGAGCAGGGCCACCCGAGCTGGGGCCGCGAGGAAACTCGTCTGTCGTCGGTGGGGAGCATCTGCCTGGGTTTTGTGTTCAGGAGTTGATATCCGGATGGATTTTCAGTCTCCTCTGGTCCAGGGTAGATGAATCTCTCATCCGATGCTCAGCCACAGATGGATCCCATCTCCTGGACACCGAGGGGTTTGCAGAAGCGTCTAAAAGTCTTTCTGAAAGAATTAAAAGTACACAGAGCAAAGCAACCCTGCAGGCTGGGAACAAACATGCTTAAGACTGAGCCTTGTAATCACAAGTCTTCCAAGGGAGGAGCCTGGGAAGCGTTTCACAGGCGTTAATGGGGTCGAGACCCTAGTTTTATGGAATTTCAAAGGCAGTGGCCTCGCTCCCCACACTGCACCCAGCACCAGGCTGGCTCTCTCAGCCCGCTGCCATTTGCACATTGCCCCGGGGGTCACGAGAGCCCTTTTCCCAGCTCGGTTTTAAGCTCGCCATGAGACTGCGTCTAGTCCCTGGAGCCTGGGTCTCCCTGGAGGTTGTAGGCGCCGCGTTCCCGGTGCCACTTATTTCACCATCTCCACCCCGTAGCTTCCTGGTGTCTTGTTCTCCTCCCACACGCCCCGCGTCCAACGGTCGCTGTTCTTGCCCCAGAAAATGGTGATGTTTCCGTGTGCCTGTGGTGTGCTCAGAGCAGGAGCCGGGCTGCCCCTCTCTGACCAGCGTGCACACGTGTCCCGGCGTGTGCGGGCATCCGCGCACCTTCCTACCGACGTCTTCTTCCCCCCGGGGCCGGGGGGGGGGAACGTATAGCTTAAAACACATGTGCATATGTTTTCCTCCCCAGTTCCAGTTTGGAAAATATGAGTCAGCAGCAGGCAGGAACATATTACATAATCCCTGGGAGCAAAGAAAAGCTTGCAGTTTCTGAGGAGGCAGAGTCGGTGCCCGCGCCTCTTGCTCGGGTGGCCTTGTTTCTGCCGCGCGCTCTCGGGTCCAGCGTGGCAACCTCAGCCCAGCATCCTCGGGCCGCGCCACGTTTCCAAACGGAGTCTTGGGGGCTGTGGTGATGGGAACGACTTGCCTCCTCTCCCTTAACGCGTCCTCCTCGCAAAGGCTCCGTGGTTTTCCTTTTTGGTTCCTCTCCCCACTCGCCACCTCCTGCTGTTTTCTCTCGGGCTGAGAGAACTGGCACGCGGGTGCCGCCGGGGAGAAGCGTTGCCCCCGCCGCCCACGGCCGCCCGCCCGCCTCTGCCGCCCGTGCCCAAATGGGAGAGTGAAGTCAGCAGCCGCTTTTAGCCCTCGCCGCGGGAATGGAGGGGCATGCGGGGGGTTGGACACCCCTGAAAGGCTCCCACAGCCGTCCCCGCTGCCTCTCTGCTCCCCCCGCGCTCTCGGGTGCCCGGGGGGGACAAGGGAAGACGCGCGGTCTGCTCCGTGGGCACCGAGCATCTCTGGTCGGGGGGCAGTGTGAATTGTGGAGACACCGAGGAGCACAAGCCAAAAACAAACCCCAAAAAAGCCCCAAGCGAGAGGGGTCTGGCTGAAGTCAGCGGGAGCATCGGGGGGTCGAGCCCTCCGTCGTGGGCTGAGTGGGTGCTGTGGGACGGGCGGCAGCGAGAGGAGCGCGGCACTGGGTGCCCTTATCCTCTCACGGGTGCTGTTTCTCCATCCCCTAAGAGCAGGCTTAATTCCGGGTTCTGCAGCCGAATCCCTGCCTTTCTGAAAGGATGCTTTGGAAGCCTAGGAGGGAATGGGCACTAGCAGAGTTAAAGGCAGCAAAGAAAAGGGCTTATTTGTTTATTTTTAATTTGCCCGATAAAAACGGAAGGTTTTTGAAGTGCTTTCATCTCCCAGGGCACCGCAAATACTTCCGCTGTGGTGAAGCCAGCGGTGGCTTTTCAAGCACAGAGAAAGCTCTGTTGTGGTTTTCAGCTATCAAAGCCTTCCCAAGGAGGCAGTGAATTGCTGCGCTGGCTGGAACGGGCACCGCGAGCAGCTCCGTGCCCTGGCTGGGACAGCGTCTGCCACACACGCTGTGGAGAAAATGGAGAGGCAGGCACGAGGATCGATGGTGACGGAATAACCTGTTTATCCGGAGCGCTCCGTCTTCACCCCCCTCAGCTCCCGAGCTCCTGATGCTTGGAGACAAGAGAATTTTAATCCTCTGTGTTTCTAAAACCACAAAACTCTCTGCTGTAACCATGAGCTCAGCAGAGGGGATGTGCTCGCCGGTCTCCAGTCCATCCGGACTCTCCAGAGCCTGTTTGGAGCTCTCCACGTTGTATTCCAGAGCCTGTTTTGGAGCTCTCCACGTTGTATTCCAGAGCCTGTTTGGGGCTCTCCACCTTGTATTCCAGAGCCTGTTTGGAGCTCTCCACATTGTATTCCAGAGCCTGTTTGGAGCTCTCCACGTTGTATTCCAGAGCCTGTTTGGGGCTCTCCACGTTGTATTCCAGAGCCTGTTTTGGGGCTCTCCACGTTGTATTCCAGAGCCTGTTTGGAGCTCTCCACGTTGTTGTATTCCAGAGCCTGTTTGGGGCTCTCCACATTGTATTCCAGAGCCTGTTTGGAGCTCTCCACGTTGTATTCCAGAGCCTGTTTGGGGCTCTCCACGTTGTATTCCAGAGCCTGTTTGGAGCTCTCCATGTTGTATTCCAGAGCCTGTTTGGAGCTCTCCACGTTGTTGTATTCCAGAGCCTGTTTTGGGGCTCTCCACGTTGTATTCCAGAGCCTGTTTGGAGCTCTCCACGTTGTATTCCAGAGCCTGTTTGGAGCTCTCCATGTTGTATTCCAGAGCCTGTTTGGGAACCAGGGTTGTGCTGGGGCTGGAGTCTGTGGGAGCTGCCAGGGGAGATGCTGCAGACGCCCTTTCATCTTCTGCATCTTTGCTTCTCTTTCTGGAAAAGGTGCAGAGGGAGATGCCCCTTGTCTGGTGAACGGCCTGACAGCTGAGGATGAAAAGTACAGCGTTCAAGGCAGAAGGGATTTTTGGCAGACCAAGGATTGCTGAAAAATACCGTTTGCAGGCCAAGGGGAGGGGGGGGACAGGCTTCACAGGGGCCTCTGGCAGAGCAGAGTTCCCTCCTTTGGGTAAAAGCAACATCTCGAGTTCCACCGGAGATCCCGACGGAGAGGAGATGCTAAGTGGTGTCGGCGGGGTTCCACCAAAGATTAATTTAGCCTCGGATATTTTTCAGATGCAAGATCAGGCTGCATCCTTATTGTTGCTGTTTTGAGCAGCGTTCAGTTACATAGGGTCTGGGTACCTCTTTGGAGCCTTCAATCGTCACTCATTAATAATGCAGTCATTCTCTGTTATTATTATTATTATTAATTGATCCAAATTAGGCTCTTTTTAAAATTTCTTTAAGCCTTTTCTGCTATTTCAGTGCAGTTAAGAAATTAATCTGCATTAAGTAAAAATAGTAGCTTTGGAGTAGTTGCTTTTCAGTCTTTCATGGCATAAGCTCCAGGGCACAACCGCTCGTTAAAGCCACGTAGATGAGGTGCTGAGGGCCGTGGTTTAGGGGTGGGATTGGCAGCATCAGGTTAGTGGTTGGACTCGGTGATCTTAAAGGCCTTTTCCAACCAAAATGATTTTGTGGTTGCTTCAGGTTTTTGTTTCCACAGACAGGATTTTTCCCAGCCCGGGTTGCAATTCGAGCGATAGTAATCATACCTAACACTTGACATTCTTCAGTCCAGCATCTTAAAAATATTTTCTGGAGTTACTTGAAAGCCTTTGTGCTGTAGAGACACTCGAGTACTTTGTCTGTTTTAGAATGGAAAGGGGTGCCTGAAACCCCTCAAAACTCAGATGAAGATCAAAGGCTTGGGACTCCTTAGCAGTTTTCTGCATTATCCACGGGAGCTCAGCGCTGAGGTTGTGTGGGGTGAGTGCAAAGGGACCGACGGGTACCGGGGCATCCGTAAAACCCAATCCTGCTGATCTCGAGGGCTGGTTTTGCTGTTTGACATTCCTGCTGCTGGCCTGGCTGGACGTCCTGCTTTTTATCATCTTGTTTTTGTGTCCGTCCCTGCGCAGCGATGCCCAGCAAGCGGCTGGAGTGGGGCTGAGGGCAGCGCTGCCCTTCCCAGTAGGAACTGGACCTGCTTGCACTGCTGTTTTCCCATAGTTCATCCTTCCTCACCGTGCTCCTCCCTCCCTGGGGCTTAGGAGCAGGAATGGGGACAATAGATTGGAGTCTGTGTCCTGGAGGTGTGTGGCAAGGGTATCCTGAGGGTTCTGGGCAGCTCACCCAACAGTTGCCTGTGGTAAATGCTGGGGGGTTTCTGGAGTGTTCCCAGCAGCTCACACTGGGTGTTTTCACCACCGGCCAGCTCTTCAGAGACAAATTCTACAAGGCCACCAACAGCATAATCCTTTTAGTAATAAACCAGGAAAATGGATGATTCAGAGCCATTTGGCCAGAAGAGGAGTGGAAAGAAAGAGAGAGTTCACATCCAAGGAGGGGCTGTGGAAACGCAAAAGGATCTAGAAAGCAAAGAGGCAAAAATAAAATCCCAAACGGAAGCGAGTAACGTTTTTACAACATTGTGTAACTCACTTTAATTGCAAGCCATCTAGAAATCTATTTGAGGCAAGAAATCAATGCGGAATTGCAGAGCAAAGCGCTGGCCTTCCAGATGTTTGCAGCTTTCTGGATTGTTATTTTCAGCTTCCTTCCAGTTGGTTTGAATCCTTTCTTCCTCGCGGAGGCCACGGAGAGACCCCCAAGGGTGTGTAAGTGGGGTGTCCTGGGGCTTTCCACGCTGACCTCTCCCTCTCATCCCTTGAAAACCCCCCCTGGTTGTGTAAGTGGGGTGTCCTGGGGCTTTCTGCGCTGACCTCTCCCTCTCATCCCTTGAGAAACCATGAGCTGGGTGTACTGGTGAGCACGGGGCGGTTGGAAGGTGGAAGCCCCAGGGTTTCTCTAGGCTAACCCTGCTTTGGAGAGGACCGTGCTCTGTCTCCCAGGCTAGGCTGAGGTGGTCAGGATGGATTGTCCTCCTACACGCAGGGAATTCCTGTTTTCCCCTAGCACGAGTGCTAGAGCTGGGGCCACACTGTGCTAGTTTCTGACTCCCCTCTTAAATCCATGAGATGAGGCTGTGCCATATAGGCGTTAGAGCTGCCTGATCATCTGGTAGCTATCTTTTCACCGTATATATTCTCAGCCTGCTTAGGAGACTGGCAGAAGTCCATCAGAATGAAAGGCTTCTGGTATCTGGCAGGGTAGGGCACTTCTTGGCAGAACGAAGTCCTGAATCTCACAGATGCCATCGGTCTCGTTCCCAGCAGGCTCCTCCAAGGCCAGCGTGGTGCGCCTGCCATTTCTCCTGGATTTGGTGGCATTTGTGGAGGAGGTTTCACCTTGTTTCGTGTCCATCTCGAGCTGCTGACGGTGATTTGCACTGAATCCCGTTCTTGGCAAGCTCTGCGCAGAGGCTGAAGCAGCGACGTCTCCGGGCAGGGCTCAGCTCTGCTGCCAAGCCACCCTGGCACGCGGGTCACAAGCGTCCCTCTCCTCCCGGGACGTCGGTTCTGCTTCACCCTGCCTGTCCTGGGCCTCTCCAAGCTGTGGCTCACCCCAGCTCACAGCACATTGCTGAGTAAGTGCCTCTGTCTCTGCATCAGGGACTCAGCAGCTAACCCCTGGCTGGCTGCTGCCAGGATGCCCCTTTAGGCTCGGTCTGCTCCTGCCTCTGGTGCTGCCTGGGGTGCAGTCCTGGGGCTGGTCTCCAGCAGCGGGGCAAGAAGCAGGCAGCCCAGCAGGCAAACCAGGCTCCTCAAAAGATCAGACATCTGCTTGGAGAGCAGGTTTGCAGACAGGTGAGGGTTGGAGATGGGAATCCAAGGAATCGGGAGACTTTTCCTGGCAGCCAGATGCATAGAAAGATTTCCCAGCAGAACGGCCCGGAGCGTAAGCAGTCAGCTTCAGGTCTGCCTCTAACCTCCCTCCTTGCTTCCAAATGCATCCCCCTCACCTTGCCTCTCTCAGAAAACGTTAATCCACAAGGATTTTTTGAGCACAGAGCCCCCTGGATTGTGAGGACCGCTTCATTTCCTTGCATATCTGAGAATCCCAGCTTAGTGAAGGGGCAGCACCGGCAGGATTTGCACCAAGCAGAGAGTTTATTCTAATGATGAGTAGGGAGGAGCAGCAAACCTCCCAAGGACAGATGGATTCACAAGTAGAAGGGCTCTGGAAACGGGCCATTGGTAACAGTGGAGCGGAGAGGAAGGGAATATTTTATTGTTATTACCTGGAGTGGATTCAAGCCTTAAACAGATGGCAGGATTTGCCAGTTTGACTGCGCTGGGCGTTGGAGTCTTGCAAGCCAGTCGGTCCCATCCATCACTGGCTACAGGGCCCTGTGTCCACCAGTGCTTTGTGAGCCTGAAAGGACTTGTTAAGGGAAAGGTCAGGGTTTGGTTTGGTGCTGGTTGTAGGTCCTAGGACCTTATGCTGCAAATGGGTCTTGGTTTCGGTACCGGTCCTGGAGAAGCAGCAGCAAATAAGTGAGATGTTCCGTATGCTGGAGTCGGTGTTTTGATTACTGCTTTTGAAAGATTGATAGAGGTGGATTTGGCCGTAAGAAGGGGATTTATCTTGGTGGTTCAATAGCCTATTCCAAACCTTCCTGATCTCTCCAGTGTAGTCAGAAGTCCCCTGGATTTATGGATGACCTCAGAAAGCAGAGGCGGTATTTGGTGAGCCGGGGTGCTGCAGAGACAAGGCTATGGAGTCTTATCTGTGTCCAGCAGCTTCACTATCTGGTTTTTAAAAAGGCTCCTACATTCATTACCAAGAGCATTGGGTTCTTCTTCTAACACACACACAGAAAAAGCAGCTTAATTCTGAAATCATTCTGTCCCATCCTGTGCTGCTTATTCATAAACTCTCCCTACTTAATGCTGATGCATGAAATCCAGAATGGACCTCCCCTCGTTTCTCTACCTGCTCTGGCATCAGCCGTTTCAAAACTGTGAGCTGAACCTCCAGGGTTCTTGCTAATCCTGATGGACCTAATGGAGGAGAACAGTGGGGTGGGATTCCGGGAGTCTGGAAATCAGCCCAGAACTTTGGATGCCATGAAACAGATTCGCAGTCAAACTGCAGCTTTTGTGAAGAAGTCACAGGATTCTTCTAGCTCTCGGCTTTCCGTTTTTCATCTTAGATGATGGCGTATTGACATCAGGTATCAACCTTTTCAACCCATCCACTCCCCTTCCAGGAGAATCCAAGCTCTGCGTGTGGCTTCAGGGACCCGGAGAGGCATGCCTTGCTGCATCCAAGCTTGGACACGGGGGATTCTTCCGTGGGCTCTGCCGTGTAGGGTTGTTGTGGCGCCGGCCCCCCGTGGCACTCCGACTCCGATCCGCGGTGTTTTCTCGTTGCTCTCTCAGATCTTCCCCGGCGTTTACCCAGCAAGAGCCTTCCACTCCGCTCGTGTCCTTTACATCAAAGCACGGAGCCCATCAATAGCAATCTCAGACTCCAGCAGGGCAGGCAAAGGTGGTCTGGCTCAGAGACCCTCAATAGCCCTGCCCTAACTAGGTCGTTACTGACACAGCAGTGGCAGTGAACCCCGACACTGGAATTTGGAGGGTTGTGGCCCTTTCCCTTTGGTGGCTGGCGTTAGTTATAGCACTGGCAGAAGGACTTGGGTGATGGTTGCTTCTTGCTTTATGGGATCAACGAACAGCATCTTCTCAGAGGCTGGCATCTGGAGGTTGGCAGATGCTCAGGTGGTTTTGCATCTCTGTGGTCACCTTCAGTAACTAACGTGAGCGTAAGAGACAGGGTGAGGATGATGAGGGGACTAGAGCATCTCTGTTACCTGGAAAGGATGAGGGAGTTGGGTCTTTTTAGTTTGGAGAAGAGAAGACTGAAGGGGGATCTTCCTGCCTATAAATACTTAAAGGGCGGGTGTCAGGAGGATGGGACCAGTCTTTTTTTCAGCAGTGCCCAGTGATGGGACAAGAGACACAGATTTGAACAGAGGAAGTTCCATCTAAACGTGAGGAGGAACTTCTTTACTTTGAGCCTGGACCAGGGGCTGCCCAGAGAGGTCGTGATGTCTCTGTTGCTGGAGACATTCAAAACCTGCCTGGACGTGTTCCTGTGAGCCCTTCTCTAGGTGAACCTGCCTTGGTTAGGGGGATTGAACTCGATCATCTCCAGAGGTCCCTTCCAACCTCTACCTTTCTGTGATGAACCCAGGAGGTCACTGCTGCTGGTCCTGTCTCTGCAGACCGGAGCTCTAACCAGTTCATTGGAGCATTTTCCCAGCAAGTTGCTCTCAGAGCCTTTGTTTTTTTTCCCAGCAGGAGTGTCACATATGATAGAGAGACTCAAAGGGACCAGTTTTACCTTTAAAGTCTAGGTTTAATTTTTTTTTTTTTCTGTTTAAAAAAAAAAAAAAAATGTGTTTCGACAGTTTGTCACATCGGCTCAGGCTGCCGCGTCGTGGGCAGTGAAGTGTTAGGAAGGAAAAGCAAAAAGTATTTTGATGAAGGATCAAGTCAACTCACTAATGTTCTTTGAACATCTCCTGCGCTGACCCTGCTCCCCGCAGACACACGCCTGCTCCTCCTGCCCTCTTGTTCTCCAGGAGAGCTCTCGGAGGTGCCGAGCGAATTGCCAGGCAGGATTTGGGGAGATCTGGGTCGAGGATTTGCTGGAGGTTTGTGCTTTGCAGCAGAGACGTTTTGCCAGCTTCTCCCGAACTGAAGTCTCCGTCCTGTGTTTATTTTTGAACCGAGGAGGAGGAGGGAAGGAAGGGGAGGTATCATCATCATCAGGCTTTTTTATAGCTGTGGAGAAGCTGTGGGGAGGGTGAAGTCTGTGCATCCCGAGGGACCCTAAATGTCCGTGCTCGGGCTCGAGAACAGCGCGGAGCCCGTCCCTGGGCTGGCTTTTTCACCAGACAAACATTTAATTATTTTACCTCCGCGCCGCTGATGAAGCAACTGAGAGAACTACAAAAGATAATGTACTTCTATTTTTACATCTTAGACTAACGAAGCTCAGGCTAGAACTTTTCCTCTGTGTGATTAGCTAAAGGAAGGCAGGAAAAATTCAGAGGGAGAGGAGGAGGAGGAGGAAGGAGCGAGATGGCCAGCGCTCAGCAGCACACGTGGAATGCAGCTGGGAGAGTGCGTGCGACACGCCTTGGGGTGCTTGGAAAGCAACGAGAGAAGCATTTTATTCATGTCCAGCCATCACCAGGGGCTGGGTTTCTGCGGGTGGAGGCAGCAGGGTTGTCAGGGCTGCTCTGCTGGCTCTGCTTTCTTGGCGAGCGGGGCTGAGCACCAGGACCGCGTCGCGCAGCCCCCGGCGCACTCTCGCTCGCTTTCGGTGAAGCATCCTCTTGGAGTCGGCAGGGTTCAAGCGCGCCGTCAAGAGTTCACCGAGCTCTTGGGTTAGAGCCACGCGAGGCAAGGAGCAGGATGGGCCAGGCGGGATCAGAGAGAGCACCAAAAAAAGGGATAGTGCCTTTGCTCTTAGCTGAGAGCGAGCGGGTTGCGGTGCAGGGGTCTCGGGCTGACCCGCAGTGCCATGGTGATCTTGGGCGTGCTGCACCGACCGGTACCTCCTGACCAACGGCACCGTGCGAGCCGAGGGCTCCCCGTTGGGCTTAGCTAAGACGAGTGCTTGCGAGATGAAAGTCAAGCCTAAAGTCCCTGCATTGACAGCGCCTTCTCCAGCCGTTCCAGTCCCAGGCAGCGGGGATCCGGCCTCGCTGCTTGAAACCCAGGAAGCTTGGAGCTGGGAGCCAGCCTGGTGGGATTTGGTTTGCGGCTACCACGCGATCAGACCGTGGGTCTGGAGCTGGGTGTGGAGCAGCCCCTGTCAGCCAGTTGTTACATAAGTGAGAAAATGCTCTGAAACTGCTCAGACGCTTCTGAAAGATTCAGATTAAAGGTCTGGGGAGTTGACATTTTCTTTCATAATAAAAGAGAGGGAGTAATTGATGTAGAGAGCCGGCGAGTGATTCTGTTAATTTGTTGAACCACAGTGCTGTCATTCAGTGGGAAATAAGACATCGGGTTTTATTTGTGAAGCATGAGTGGGGGGGGGAAAAGGAAAGTATAAATCACAAAAAAGCAGCGTGCGCTTAGATTGTTCCAGCAGCCGGTCTGAGCTAACAACCCAAGGGACCTGAAGGCCACGGGCCCTCAGCATCCTCACGTTCTGGGAGGAATACTGTGCAGTATGTGCACTTTGGAGAGGGCAGATATTTCAGTAAGCAGCCGGTTGTGTTGTTGGCTTGACCTCCTTTGCAGGGGACGAAGAAGGGAGGACTTGTGCTCAGCAAGAGAAGCCAAGGGAAGCGAGGAGTGCGCTTGGAGAGTCGCCCTCGGATAACAGGTCTGTGTAGAAATTTGTCCTCTTAAAAGGGACCCAAAAGCGGAATGGTGTTTATGGTGCCTGTAAAAAAAAAACCCAGAGCTGTTAATAAAATTAATCTGGAAGGGCAGCGTGGAAAGAAAGATGAAATTTTACAACCGTAAAGCACAGTAGGTGATCAGTGTAAATCCAACCCTGGCTGGTCCTGCCTGGAAGGCATCGCTGATTGACCCCCACTAACGTTGCAGCTCCAGCCCAACGGGTGCCCGCACCACCACCGTGGCCATAAATCACATCCCTCTTTGAGGCTACGGTTGCCAAGGCCACAGAGTGAAGTGCCCAGAGAGCCAGGAGTTTGCCTGTTGCATCTGTGGGTGAACTGGTGGGGTGTGCCTGGCACAGGGCTCCAGCCCGCCGGTGAAACAACAGCGTGTCCCTGAGGGCAGGGAGAGGGGGCACGGGGAAAGGGTGAGCCACTTGGATCCATTCAGAGCGTGTTTTATGGGAAACATGGATCTCCAAGCAGGTCGATTTATGGACGATGTGAAGGCAGCGTGGTGACGCTGAGGTTTGGCATCCGATGCTGTTCCGTCTGAAACGTCCCGTGATGGGTTAGTTTAGGTTTTTTTTTTTTTTCCAGGAAAAGTTTCATCTCAAGGATACAAAGAGCTTAGAACATCAGGAAAGGGGGAAAAATGGCACCAGGGGAGTAGGGGTACGGGGAACTCTTGAGCTTAGGAAGCACAAAACCTGAGGAGTTTGATAAAACCTAATGGCTGAGGCTTCCCAGGAGCTGCGTTCGTGCTTCCAGCCTTTTAAAATCCTGAAGCTTGAAAATGTGGAAGAAACATCCTTTTTACATGGCTAGTGCTCTGGCCCTGTAAAATGGAAAAGCCGTAACAACTTGTGAAACATGGTGGGGGATTTGGGACTAGAGCATTCCTGATTAAACTCAATGGGGTTTGGAGACTCCTTGTGTTCTCAGAGCAGCGCGGGGCTCGACCTCTCGGATGTTCACTGGGATGCTTGAAAAACAGAGGCCAATTTAACAGGAACAGCCGCCACCTTGGCGCTCCGGCTCTTCCATTTCTTATCCGGCTGGAGTTGAGTTCATGATGGTCGTAGCTGGACCTTGTAGTTGCTAAAGAGAAAAAGAGATTGCTGTGGTCTGGGCGTAAGGGACTGGTTTGCGATGGATATTGTATCAGAAGCGTTTGTCTGGGGCTGGAGTACCAAAGTGAGATGTTCTAACTGTAATAGTTTGAATAAGGTGGGTGACTTCCAGTCTCTGCACGGTTCCAAGATTATTTTTGTTTGTTACAACAAAATCTGCGGATATTTGGGAGCTTGAGGAGCCGCAGCAGGGGTTTGCCAGCTGATGTTACCCAGCGTCTCGGGGGTAGCGGCGTGTTTGACCCGACCCGAGGCAATCCCAGTCCAGAGCGTGTCAGCCGAAAGCCTGTAGTGCAGCCCCTAGAGCTGGAATTTTGAGTGCTCAATGTCTGAGAATCCCACGAACCAGTTTGTTTTTGAGATAAGAAAGGCAGCACAGCAGAATTCTGCGGCACTGTGATATCCCCCCCAGCCCCACATTTTTCTTTTATCTCATTTTCTCTGTTTCTAAATGAAAGTGTCCCAGGTTGCTGCCCCCGGCAGAAGGTCCTGGTCCTGTGGCATCTGCAAGCGGAATACTCTGCTTCCTGCCCTCTCTCTCCTGGTTTGTGAGTTTTCTGCTAAGGCTTTGGATGTCTTCAAGGTGGGCACCAGTCCTCGTACGGACCTGTGTCCCTTGCAAAGCCAGAGAGCAGCCAGCCTTTGACTTCTAGCAATGACTACTCGGGGCTGGTGCAGGGAACAATTCCTTCCCCTCCAGAGTTGCCCAGGGCAGTGGTGGAGTCCCCGTGATCCCTTGAGGGGTTTCCAAGCCATGGAGCTGTGGTGCTGAGGGACAGGGGTCAGTGGTGCCCTGGCACTGCTGGGGGAGAGGTTGGACTTGGATGGACTTAAAGGTCTCTGCCAACCAAAATGATTCTATGATTCTGTGTTTAAACCATAGAAATTCAAGAGGTATCTTGGCATACATAAGAAGGCAGAGTGATTTCCACCCCAGGTCTGGCATCTGGTTATCTTGAAGCCGCTTGGGCAGGTAGTGGCGTTCTCAGGAACGCGGCGAGGCCGTCCGCAGAAGGACGTAGGTAGGAAAGGTGGTGGCACTGCTGATGTTACCCAGAAAAGATAACACCCTCTCCTGACATCCACGGTCCTTTACGTCAAGGTGTTTGGAAGATAATGTCTAAAGAAGCAGCTTGGTCTGAAGGTTGTTGAGGGCTACAGTGCTTTCCTGAGAGAAGAGGATCTCTGGGGGGAGGCGGGGATGCTGGCACTGGGGCAGACCCCCACACCCTTCCTTACCACAGCCTGACTCGTCCGCACAGACCGAGGGATTTATCTGGGTGCTCTGGAGCTCGGTGGCACCGTCCCAGATGGTCCCAGGGAGCTGTGCTCCTGCATGAGTGTCTTGGTTTGAAAGCAGGGATTAAAGGACGTCTTCAGAAACCCCAGACAACCAAGGTAAAAATCTACCAGGGGGTAAAGGGAACGGAGCAGCCAGGAGAGTTGCTGTTGCCATCAGGGTGTGCAGCCCACACGGTGAGACCATGGGGCTGATGGAGAACAGGGAAGGTCGATCTTTAGCCCTCATCAAGGTGCTTTCTGTTCCGCTTACGCGGAGGATGTGTGCTCAGCAGGGGCTCTGGCACTCTCCAGAGCCCCCTTGGTACCAACAGGCAGCCAAGCCGAGCATCCACCCCGACCGTCGGCCTTCCTCCTCCCCCAGCTGAGTTTTCGAGCGATGCTCTTGAATGGCAAGCGGATGATGGCTGGGTCATTCCTCTGCTGGCCCCTTCACCCACGTTGTGGTCTTCCAGAGACGTGCAGACACCCCCAGGAATTCGTGGTGCTTGCGAAGTAGCCGAGGGAAGAGAAGCTTTAAAGCTCAGAGTAAAACCCTATTGCTAGTTTTCCAGAAACACCACCAGGAAAAAAAAAAAAAAGGAGAATTTCATGCAGGACACTAAAAAAAAAAATAAAATACAACCCACTCAAAAAAGCCAAGAAGGAAAGTCCCTCCAGGTTTCAGTTTGAAAATTACCCTGATGTATCAGCTGCCCACGGTTTTCTCTGCACAGTATCCCTTGGGTCCCTCTCAGGCTGGAATTATTTCCAGCACGGAGGCTGGGAAGTGGAGATGCAGCAAATAAAGCACCTTTTGAGCCGGAGCCGCCGGGCTCTGCCGCAGGAGGACCAGCAGCCCAGCAACTCTGGGAGCCGGCGTCGGGCACGGATCCTGCCCCTTCCCTGCCAGCGGCACCCGGTGCTGGGACCTTTGCAAAGCTCCTCGTCTGCCAGGCAGCCAGTGGCAGCGCTTCAGAATAACGAGAACTCCTCTCCCTTCCACGAGGCAGAAAGGAAAAGGGGATGGTTGAGGTAACAGTAATTTAAGAGCTCCTGTTGGTGCCTCGGGCGCCGCGGTGGAAGGAGCTGCGGGTCCAGAGCGGTTTTCCCCGTGGACAGCGGGTGCTTTCCTCGCTGCCCAGCTGCGGGGATCCAGTTTGCATCTTGCTTTAGTCTTTTTTTTCCCCAGTCTCTTTATTTTATCTTTCTTAGGACTGTCTTGTGCTCGTAAGCCCTGCTGCACTAGATTTGCAGCATGAAAAAAAGCAAATTAGGGGGTAGGAGGCAGGGAAGTTTATGTTGTGTTGAGCTCGATTTCTATTAAAAATACCTGCTGTTAGAGAAAAGGGCTTGCTGCCTTGGCTGAAGGAAGGAATTGGGGTTGAGATGCTGTAAGGTACTTAGGAGCTTCAAACACAAGGTCAGTAGCAGCTAATGTGCCTGAGACCTGCTGAGCTGTGTACGGACCCTGCATCGCCTGGCAGGCACCACAGAGAAACTGGGATTTTTTTTGGGGGGGAGGAAACCACAGACAAGTGATGGTGAGCGATGCTTTGCAGCCACCTCTGAGCTGCCCCAGACACGGTGCCTCATGGAATCACAGACTGGTTTGGGTGGGAAGGGACCTCTCAAGGACATCTGGTCCAACCCCCTGCAGGGAGCAGGGTGGTTTATTATGGGCAAGGAGAGAATCGGATTTGGCTTGGATACTCAGAGGAATGTCTGAGGATTATCCAAGTGTAGTCGTCCCCTTTTCTCCAGTTGGGATGACCTCTCTGCTTTCCGTGTTTCCCTTAATTCTGTCTCCCACGAATATTCTTCCCTTTCCCAGAAGCTTGCAGGGAGCAGGTAACCCAACCCTACCCTGGGACAAGAAGACTCGATCCTGGTCTCATTCACATTCACACAAACCAAAACTAAAACCCCTTGGGAAGCGGGAAATCTAACATACTGATGCTGAATTCCCAGCTCTGCTGGTGCCTTCTGGGTTCCTGTCTGCTAGAACCTGGACTGAGAACCATGAATTCAGGAAGCAGTGATTTGAGCTTGGTGGGGATGTACTGACCTTAAGCCTTCTTTAATATAAGCTCAGCTTTGTGCCCTCAGCTTGAGGAAAGCTCGCTCTGCTTTGACTACGTGACTTGAAAGCTTTATCTTCTTCTGACCTAAGGTAGACCAACGTCCACTGGAGCTTGGGAGGTGCTCTTGACTGTCCTCTGCTGACAAAAGATTGTCTTTCCAGCAGCTGAGTGCCTCTTGTTTCAGCTTGTCCATTCACTTGGGCTTTGGAGGCCAGCCGGGGTTGAGCATTTCTGTTCCTTGCTGTTTGTGCCTTTTTTTGGGCCCTTGAATTATTTAAGAGGAAGGGAAGTTGCTGGAGAAACATCAGCCTGTGAAAGAAAGTTTCTGGAGCTTTTAGCACGAGCCACAAATGTTTTTTTCCCCTAGAGCCTGAAGGGTATTTTGAGGTGGGATTTGAGGTTGACGGGAACGCCAGAGAAAGTTTGAAAGTATGGAAAATGTCTCCATCTTAAGTGCAAAAATAACCATTTATTCAAGATGAGAGGAAAAAAAAATTCCTGCGGGTGGACTGCTAAAATGATGGGGAAGGATGGGGAAGCTTGGCAGCCGGTGTCTTTTTCAGCTTGATGTCTTCAGTGCTTTTGTCAAGTTCGGTTTTCTTGATGCAGATGCTCGTGGAGAGGCTGAACTTCCCCACGTGTCCTGCTCTTGTGAACCCCAACGTCCCTTTCTCACTCCTTGGAGCGCAGAGGTGTTGTAGGGTAGTAGTTGTTACACAGATGTGCTGAGAGGTGACAGCAGCTGGCGCTGAGGTGTCAGTCGAGTAGGGTCTGCTGGTCCCGGAGCAGGGGAAGGTGTTTGGAGGTGAGATGGTTGCGCATCACTGGTGCAAAACCACCCCTTGGACCACCCCTTGCTGGTTCCGTGCGAAGCAAGAGGACCTCCTGCAGAAGCAGGGTCAGGGCTGCTTCCCTCTCCAGGTGGCTTTGAGCCATGAGTGAAAGATGGTCAAAAGGGTTAAGAAAGAGCCCTCTGTGGCTACCTCTGGCCTGGTGCAGTGGGAAGGTAGCTGGGCTCTGCCTGTGCTCTGCTCTTTCCCAGGCTGGAAGAGCCAGAGTCGCTGCTCTTGCAGTGAATGCAGGAGGAGAGGGGCGGTTTGCCTTGGTTAGACACGAGGTGACCTGCTGGAAAGCCCCTGGTCTGCCCATCCTCAGAGCTGCCTCAGCGAGGGGCGTGCAAACCTCTGCTTTGGTTCCAGGATTTGTGTGCTGTGGGAAGCTGTGATTTTTTTTTTTTTTTTTTTTGCTCTGAAATAACCCTCATTAGCCTGGTGCTGAGGTGTGGGGCTAATTTTACCCGGACACTGAAAACTGACTATTTAAAGAGGTGATTTAAGCCTTGATTTTTAGTTTTTTTCCTCCTCCTCCTCCTTATATTAGCAAGGAAGGATATGGAATATTACCAGGGTAACCAAATAACCCGACAGCAGATTTGAGGTTACTGACAGCAGAGAGCAGCACGTTGCTCACGGGGAGGGCAGAGCCTGCTGAGTGCTTCCATCGGGCACACGGGAAGAAGACTGAGCTGTACCAGGGGTGATCAAAGGCTGATGGTGAGCTGACAGTCTGATATGGCCATAAAAAAAAAGGCAAGGAATGAGCCAAGGATGTATTAGAAGATGAATTTCCAGTAGAGATTAATGCCGCTCTACCAGACAGTGGTGCAGCCTCGCTTGGACCGGAGTAGACGGTTTGATTGCCAATATTCAGCAAAAAAATGTATTTGAACTGGAACAGGGACAAGGACAGCTTGGGGAGCGGGGGATCTGCCTGGGTAAGCTGCAGAGTGCCTGGTCTAGCCTGGCTCAGCGGGCACTGAGCAGCAGCGTAGCTGCAAGATGCTCTCAGGATGGAGACCTGCTGAAGACGAAAGAGCGAGTAGGGGTTGCACAATCACAGCAAAATACGGGCTCTTGGGTGGTTTCTGATCATCAGGCAGGAGTGTGGTGGAGGAGCAGCCTCCCCTAGGGTAAAAACCCAGAAGAGTGGGAGGGTTTGAGACCCTTCCAGTGCATCCTGCACAGGACACACCACTGGGGTGAGTGCTTAGTGGTGGCTTTGG
The DNA here is from genome assembly GCA_025345505.1 of Todiramphus chloris collaris. Taxonomy (NCBI): domain Eukaryota; kingdom Metazoa; phylum Chordata; class Aves; order Coraciiformes; family Alcedinidae; genus Todiramphus; species Todiramphus chloris. Next base: position 1,521,180 of record JANVCC010000073.1, read on the forward strand.
CTTGTTGAGAATTATCAAAACCGAGTCCCTCGGATGAAAAATGTGATCAGCCCGTTCAGCTCCACCTCTTTTGCTTCCTTCCAGTGTCCTAAACTGGTTTTTTGCTAAAAGGTCAGGATAACAGGAGCCTGGGCTCAGCCTCTCACACCCAATAACCAGTCCTAAAGTCCAGGTCTTTAGGAGTGTTTCCAGCTGGTAGGGACTAAAGAGAGGTCAGAGCCTCTCTCAGAGGAGCAAATGTGACTTCAGCTGGTACCTCGAGCAGCCGTGCCAGTTGGAGTGCCCGTTGCAGGGCTCTCATCCACCTTCTGCCAACACGGGAAATTCTGTGGTGCTAACTCCTGCTGCTGGGTTCCCATAGCAACCCTTTTGCTAATTAATGCGCGGTAGTGAGGTGGGGGGGGAAAAAAAAAAAAAAAAAAACCCCTCCAAATCTGTCCTTAATGATGAATTAATTTGACAAGATTGTTATGGTAAGAAGAGTTCTGAATAGACACTCTGAAGGTGTATCGCGGGGCTGCGAGCACGCGCCTTGCTTATCACGAGAATAATTGGGGGGGAAAAAAAGAAAAGGAATTCTGTGTAATTCTGACCTTGTAGCATTCAGAGTGAAATCTCTCTCACCAGCTGGAAAGGGTTTGCATTTCAGAAGGGAAAAAAAAATTACCCTGAAAAATGTCAAAGAGCATAACTCAAATGGTTAGGCTTTTTTGTTCCTTTTATTTTTCCCTAAGACATTTTAACTCCTTTTTTTTTTTATTTTCTAATTTTATTTTTGGTGTTTCAAAGAATGAAATAAAAGCCAAGCGAATGTAAGAAGTTAAACGCATGAAAGAATCAGAAAAAGCATGTTTAAAGGCTGCATTATTTTCTGTCAGAAGAGAAAAACCAATTCCTCAGGACTCCTCCCAGATTTCCACCCACTCTGCTCGCTCTTGCTCCCCTTCCCCCAGCAGCCCATGTGGTGGTAGCTGTGGAAGAGACGGTCCCGATGAAACCATCGATTCGAGCTTCTTGTTTGGAAATTCAACAAGAACCCAGTGCAGCTTCCCAGCGTGGTCCTGGCTGCCGGAGGGGCGGCCTCGGAAGCGCGTTAGCCAAACGGAATCCGGAGTGAGGAGAAGCAGCAACTTTCTGTGCGTCGAAGATGAGTCACGAGCGTAGGTTCCCATCAGAGGAGGCAATTAAACTCCTTTAGCTCTTTTGTGCGCGAGGCGATGGGTTAAGTCACGGTGTCCTGGCTCGATTCTTAGCTTGGGTAATTGTCCTGAATCCTCCCCTCCTGCAGTTTTAATCAGGCAGAGCTGTGGCTTGTGAACTTCTCGTGGGCCACAGCCTAATAGGGAGCCTGGCAGAGGTTTGCCGTCATCCTGCTGGTGATCTCGCAGCTACCTCCCATCCTCTTGTGACTGCAGCAATTGCTAACACGGAAAAATAGTGTTAGGGAAATAATGAGTGTATTTTAGCTGCTGTTTAATGAGATTTCACGTTCAGAAGCCAAGGCACCGTGCTGCTAACCAGCTCTTTCCAAAGCCGCCGGCGAGCGCCCCGTGAATCCACCGTGCCCACGGCCAGACCTGCGCACGGGCAGGGCTGGAGTTGGCTGGATGGGCCAGGGGAGCAGTGGAAAGCTGCTGGAGTGGCTGTGGTGGTGGAGAAGGGAGTGGAGAGGTGAAGGGTTGCTCGGTCTGGGTGCTCTTGGTCCCCGTGGCAGCTCAGGTGAGGCGGGTGCAGGCTCCGGAGGAGTTCTCTGCGCTGTGATGCTGCTGGGCTTGTCCTCTGCCCGACCCCAGCACTGCTGCCTGCATCGCTGAGACATCCCTGGCTCTCTGACTGCTGCCACTTCGGGGTTTTAAACCCTTTACAGATGGGGACCAAGGCTTTTTTCCCCCCATGGCCAGCAGCAGACGGGGTTGTGTGGAGCATGTGGCTTCAGGCTGCAGCAGCGGTGGGATCCCACCACCCCGAGAAGCCCCGAGGCGTTTGCCTTTCCCCTCGCTGGGCAGAAGGGCAGGCAGGCTGGAGGATGGAAAGAGCTTCTCTCATAAGATTTCAGGCTCTCTTGATCTCTGGCACTGCAAGGTTGTGCCTTTCTTGGTGACAAATGAAAACTGCCCTTCCGTTCCTTTGCGCAGATGACAACGTGCACAAGTCTCCCTTTGGTACCCACGAGCTCCCCCAGGCTGTGCCAGAGGCTTTGCAAGACGTGTGACCTTCTTGACAAGGTGTTCCCGACGTCCAAAGCTCACATTTGCTTTCTCTTTACATGTGAAATGGGCACGTTGGGTCCAGGAACACCTTCCTTCCCCCCTGGAGAGCTGCAGCTATCTGAAGACAAACAGGCCAAGACCTGAGACCAGCACAGGGTCTGGCATTTCATTCCTTCACCCCAATTTAAGTGCAAAAAACATTCACAGTTCCCTCTCGTAACGCTGACTGACCCAGGAAGGAAGCACGTGGGGGACTTGATACCGTGTGAGCAACTCTAAGTTACTGTTAGTGGCAGTGCAGACACCTTTATTGAGGCATGCTGTGGAATTTATGTATCTTCTTATTTAATTAAGGCTGGTTTGGGCACTGAAATGACCTGCTTTGAAACCTTCACAAATCTCCTCTGGTCCTAATTGGCTTGAGTTGTTTAAAGTTGCCCGAGTTGCTGCGTTTCCAAGGAGGATGAATAATAATGGGGATGGGATTATTTTCACCTTTTTAAGGAGAGAAAGAGAACAGAGTCCTTCCAACTGGAGATATGCAAGGTGAGGTTGGACAGGGCTCTGAGCAGCCTGGTCTAGTTGAGGGTATCCCTGCTCACAGCAGGGACTAGATGACCTTTGGAGGCCCCTTCCAGCCCTAGCCATTCCATGATACCGTGATCCCTTTTGGGACAAGGTGGGTCTCGGAAGAGTGGAAAAGGGGGAGGCTGCCCACCCAAAAAGCCCCAGCACAGCAAAGGTGGAGGAGTTTGAGGGATCCGCTGCCACAAATCACCTGGAGCTTTCAGCAGCACCATGGCACTTCCAGCACGGAGGCTGGGGCTGCTGCGGGTCTCGGGGATGCTGGCATCTCCGGTGCCACTGTGGCGAGGTGGAGCTCACCCTCGGGGAGTCACTGGTGTGTGCTGGGCTCGGAGGAGGCAGACCCTTGCACTTGCTTTGTGTGCTTGCACTTTAGAAGGGAGGAACGTTTGGGATCTCCAAAAGGAGCTGTGGATCATGGAATCAGAGAATGGTCAGGGTTGGAAGGGACCTTAAAGCTCATCCCGTTCCAACTCCCCTGCCATGGGCAGGGACCCCTCCCACTAGAGCAGGGTGCTCACAGCCCCAGCCAGCCTGGCCTTAAACACTTCCAAGGATGGGGCTTCCACCACCTCTCTGGGCAACCTGTGCCAGTGTCTCCCCACCCTCATGGGGAAGGAATTCTTCCTAATATCCGATCTGAATCTACCCACCTCTAGTTTTGATCTGTTCCCTCCAGTCCTACCACTACCGACCCTCTAAAATGTCCTTCCACAGCTTTCTTGTAGGGCCTGGAGAACTAGGAGCTCTGAGAGTGTTCTCTTATTTGAAACACATGAACTGTCAGTGCTCTGCCTCCCACTGTCACAGCCCAGTGAACGGCAGCGCCTGTGCCGTGGAGGGGGCACCAACTCTACCGGTGTATGGTTTGGGCCATCATGGGACCCGCTGTGAGCATCAAGGATGGGTTTGGTCCTTGTCTTACGTCACCAAGGAGACTTTCAGTGGTCTGTCCTTCAGAGTCAAGGAAGAAGCCCGTTAACCGGCTCCGTGCAGTCGCTCTCAGATGGGCAGAGCATCCTCAGGCTGCCTCCACAGTTGGAGAAACTCCTAGGTAGACGTCCTCACCCAGAGCTCCTCATGGTTCGGAGATGCTCAGGTCTCCTACTTGGTGTAGAGCTGACAGAAAGGAGAAGGGCTTTGCACTCACACTGGTGGGCTTGGCCCTCTGGGCTGCCGAGCTCTTGTGCTTCTTCCTCCTTTTGGGTGAAGTTCATTTATTTTTTGCTCAGAGGCTTCCTCACCTCGTGGATTCTTCGCTTGAAACCCTTGGTTAAGGATTTAAAGTTAAAATGGAGCCTTTCTCCATTTCAGAGTCGTGGCTTTCCCCGTTGTACATCGGCAGTACCTCTCCTGGAGCTCCTGGAACTGTGCTTGCGCAGTCTCTGCAATGGTAGCTTAGCTGAGCTTCTAACAGGTTAAATCTCTTGCTGGCTGTATTAATCCTTCCAGAACCTCTGATAGAATTTGTTGCTTTTCTCCGAATCCCTCCCACGCTGTCATTATCTGTCTGAAATGAGTTGCTTCGTGCAAAACAAGCCATGGGAGGAGGGACCGTTACAGCGTCTTACGGATCTTGCTGGCATTTCCAACTCCTCCCTGATTTCCTACTGCTGTTGCTCCTGTGGTTCCTTGCCCTGTGAGCATCTCTCCCATCGATTATGGGGCTGGAAGGAGTTGGCCTCCTGTTTACCATCTTTATTTCTCAGCTCTCAGATAGGTTCACAAGGTTTTCCCGTTTGGTGCCATCAGAGAATGTTAGCAAATGGTTTCCCCTCTTCCACGCTGTGGTGAAGATGTGAAGGTATCAAAGACTGACGAACGTTGGATCCTGTTTCTAGTTCCTGGCACTTGTTTTTTCTTGCTCTGCGCTACGTCGCAGGATCCCTAAGCCCGTGTGACAGCAAACTCGACCCGCGATCCAGGTTACCAAAGACTGCAGCTGAACTGGAGGGGAAATTACCTTTTTTTCCATCATGTTACTACAGAAATGTCACACGCTCCTATGAGGCAGTAGCAGACTTTGGGGCAGCCTCTTCTGTCAAGTATTAGGTCTGGAAAAAAAACAGGACTTGAGCTGTGAAACCATTCAGCAGACCTTTGAGATTTCTGATTTTCTCTAGAGCTGGGTTTGAACCAGCCCCCTCCTGCCTGTTCCGACGTCTCTCCATCTGAGTTTATCATCCCACGTTGGTGCGGTTCCTGCTGGGCTCCCACCAGCCACGATGCTTCAAGGGAATGGCAAAGGCCCTTGGCTGGGGAGCTGGTGAGAGAGGACCTCTGTGTCCAGCTGAACCACAGCCTCAAAGCCAAAATCCTCTGAGCTGAAGCTGAACTTGGTCTCAGAGTCTTTCCTCGTCCAAGCATAAACCCAAGGAAAAATCTCTCCGTGGTTTTGAGATGTCCAGGTTCTCCCTGATCCCACCTGTTAAGGAGAAAATAGCAAGGAGAAGGTGTGGGGTTTTTTTTTCCCCCCATCATACTTGATGTTGTTGCCTGTTGCAGCCCTTGGCCATCACCACCAACTCGCAGCGAGGAGGGCTGGGGATTTTCTGCTGGGTCAGAATCTCCCACCTTGGTTCTATCATCTCTGCAGATTGCTGTTCTAGAAGCAGCAATCCTTTAAGGCATCCTTTAAGCGTTCTGAGTCAGGAAAACCTATTTCTGAAATGAATAATAATTACACACTGGATTTAATCGAGTGTAGATTGCTTACCAGGCAAATAATATCTAATGCAGCTGAAGCTGAGCCTGAGCAGATCCTTGGATGAGAATTCATCTGAGCTGCTGGACTCGAACGAGCTCCACCACGAGAGTTCCGTTTGGGCGAGTTTCAGCCCAAATCCGAGTTGGGCTGTCGTTGTGCTCCCTCCAATCTGTCTGTGCCTGTGTGTGGCAGCCTCCCCGGGCTGTCACTCATATTTTACTCTCAAAAAAATCTTCCTCTGGAAATGGATCAATGTCCTCAGTTGAGTGAGGACAGAGCCTTACAGCACAAACGAGGCTGGCTGTGCTCACCACACAACCAGGCAGAATATTAGCACAGGGAAATGAGAAGAGGTAAGATTGCTTTGAAGGTCTGCACGAAGTTGTTTGAGTCTAGGTCTAATCTAGGTCTAATCTGTGACCCTCCTGCCTTCTTGAATACCATCGCTGAACTCTGAAGCCACAGCAGGACTTGCATTTAACGTGCTCCATCAAGCCACTCGACGCGTGGGTTGATGGTTATCTGATGACCGTGTGTAACTGTGGTTCCAACGGTTGTCCCGAGCACGCAGGAGGTAGGAGTCCAGCCCAAGCAGGAGCTCTGTGGGGAACCAGGGAGGACCAGCACAAGCACTGCCTTGTTATTTTCACGCACAGCAACCGTGGCTCGCTCCAGGTCTTGGTAGGTCAGTGGCATGGGACAGGGAGGTGATGGAAGCCCCATCCTTGGAAGTGTTCAAGCCCAGGCTGGATGGTGCTGTGAGCACCCTGCTCTAGTGAGAGGGGTCCCTGCCCATGGCAGGGGGGTTGGAACGGGATGATCTTGAAGGTCCCTTCCAACCCTGCCCATTCTCTGATTCTATGAGTTGGGTGTTTTCCACCCAGAATCTGATGAGGGTTTTATACATGCTCCATTTGCCTTTCCCCTCAGACTTGAGAGTTGACTTTCTTTTTTAAATTTCTTTTTTTTTTTAAAGTGTAGACGCTTTAAAAGTAACATTTTGATTCACCTCCCGAGTTGCCGTTTGACTTGGTTGTCGTAACACGTCCTGATTAATGATTAATTGCAAAGGACATGTTCTGACTCCAGCCCGTGTCCCGGGGTGCTTGTCGCAGCAATGATGCACTAGGTGATTACTCACTCCCCTTAACCTGACAGTTGTATTTCTCTCTTGGACTGGGTAGTGACCTTGACCAGGTACCTGCGTTCGGGTGGATGCGCGTGCTGGGAGGCCGGTGGGGATGTGCACTTTTTTTTTTTTTTTCCCTCTTTCAACTTGCGTGACCTTCATTTTAACCTCGGTAAGAAGAGAGGAACTGTTCCATGAACAGATGGAGCGTTATTTCTAGAGGTAGGTGAATAATGCAGAAAATTATTCATTCGAAACCCCTTCAGACAGCTCAGATGTTTGCCGTGAGATAGCGGCGCAAATCCTCGTGCAAATAGGAAGGTTCAGCCCGTCTCTCTTGAACGTAGCGCGTGTGATAGTCACCCAGTCCAGGAACGGGACAGCGCCAGGGGACTTAGCTGATCCATTGAGGAAATGAGGAAGAATCACTGTTTTAAGCAGTAGTTGGAGAACAGAGTTGGTAAGCAGTGCATGGGTGAGTTAGACTCAATAAAAAAAGAAGGCGGCTGTCAAATCATAGCAGGTGAAAAATAATAATAACGTGCAAAGCGGTCTGTTCCTGGATAATTCACTGAGGAGGAAGGGAAAGGCTGCTGAAAGCAGCAAACACTCCCTGCAGGTAGTGTGCTCGGCTCTCCAATCATGGACCTGTTAGCCAGGGGAAAACATCCCGTTGTCTTGAAACCCAGACCAGGTTTGAATGCCTCCTCCTGTGCGCTCAGACCCGTTGCGACACGAGCGCGCTCATCACGCTGCGGAGGTGAGTTTGTTACGGCAGAGACAAAGCTGAACGTGCAGCTCTGACTACAGAGCTATGCAGTGCTGGAGTATATGGGCTGAGGTGCCTTTTCATTCCATCACTCTTCTCTTTAAGGTTCGGATCGCTTTGGTTCAGGTTTCTGTTCTCTTGGGGGCAGGGGTGAAGGGTCTGCCTTTTGGGTCTCGGGGGTTTGGAGAGCCATGTCCATGGCCCGGTTTGGACACGGATGGTAACTGGCTCACAGATTCCCAGTCCTTCACGACATGCTTTCTGATGTGCAGGGAGCTGTGTGAGTCATATCGCTCCAGCTATGGTCTTTTTGGATGGAAATTATACTTTTAAATACATACTGTGATTACATACGGCGGTGATGGGCTCGTTTGAAGGAGCTTGGAACGCGAGCCATTAAGTTGAGTGGCTGCCATTACGTACGGTGTTTGCCAACAGATAATAGACAATGATATTTCATCTGTGACAACTTTGCCCTCTAGACTTGGAATAGAATTATCCTGGTACGTAACCGTTTCCTTCAGCACCATCCAGGTGGTAATTCTGTTAGGCTAGACAGCAAATGTGGCCTCTTCTGATTAGGACGGGTGGAGAGGGATGGGATTTGCACGTGTGTCCTGCAGCATGGCCCGGAGAGAGAGGAAGGGGCTGGGTATACACTAAATGGGGTGATGCTGGTTTGGGATGGTGGAGCCAAGCGCGCGTCGCGCCGTGCTCACCGCTGCGCTTCAGCAGGCGCGCTTTGCACAAACTAAAATCAGTCTAGAATGGTTTGGGTAGGGAGGGACCTTGAAAGGTCACCCGGTCCAACCCCCCTGCAGGGAGCAGGGCCATCTGCACCTAGAGCAGGGTGCTCAGAGCCCCGGGCAACCTCCCCTGCAATGGTGCCAGGGATGGGGCAGCCACCACCTCTCTGGGCAGCCTGGCACAGGCTCTCACCACCCTCAGCACCAACAATTTCTCCCTTCTCTCTGGTCTGAATCTCCCTCTTTTAGTTTAAACCCATCCCCCCTTGTCCTGTCCCAACAGGCCCTGCTCCAAAGTCTGTCCCCATCTTTCTGACAGACCCCTTGAAGCTCTGAAAGGTCACCAAAGGATCTCCCTGCAGCCTTCTCTTCCCCAGGCTCTTCTCCCAGCAGAGGGGTTCCAGCCCTCCCAGCATTGCTGGGGCTCCTCTGGACCTGCTCCATCAGGTCCCTGTCTCCAACCCCAAGCCCTTCTCCTCAGGGCTGCCCTCAAACCCTTCATCCCCAGCCTGTGTTGATACTGGGGGTGGCCCCAATCCCGGTGCAGGACCTCGGGCAGGGTGGGAAACAAGGCGGCAGTGGCTTGACTCGCGCTGGGCAGATTTCACGTTGCCTGCTCCAGGGACGCTGTGTCTCCTGGCGTGACCCAGAGCTGCGGAGGGGTTTGGGTGCAGCCAGGGGGGCTTTGGGTGCGGGTGGCCGGGGAGCACAGGAGCACGCTCCTGCTCCCGGCTGCTCTTTCGCTGTGCCACGGAGCCAGCTGCCGTCTCCCCGCGAGGCTGTGGGAATACTTCCTGCTGCAGAGGGGTTGCTGGCTGCTGGAAACAAGCCCTGACGTTACAGACTCCCCTCCCCAGATCAGTGAGAGGCTGAGGAGCGAGGTCCAGGCTGTGGTCTGGCTGGGGGAGAGGGCTGTGGCAAGTGTCTGCTTCAAAACCCTCCCCTTAGAGGGGACATCTTGGCGGTGGCGACCTGCCATGGGATCTGGGAGGCCATCAGACAGCCACTTTCATTCATTCCTAACCTGTAGCTGAGAAAAGCAGCTTAGAGGTGGAAAGCTGCATATCCCCTGGCTGATCTGGCCAATCCCCGTAATAGGCTTACGGGGCCCGATGCAATCTGTTCCCTGCCTTCAACCAGCACCAGTTTATTACCTTCCTGACGAGACTGCCCTTTACATCCAGGGTTGTCTGTTGAGCCTTCAGCAGGAAAAACCTATGGCGATGCAAAGCCAGTCAGATGGGAATCTGAATGTCCTGCTAGATACCTGGTGTCTCGCTGTTGGAACCAAGGGAGCGAAGGTTGGTGCTGGGACGCGCACCCTTCTTCTCCCGTTGCCTCGGGTGGTGTTTCCTCGAGTCACAGTTTGCTCAAAGCCCAGTAAATGCTTTTGAGATCTGAGTGACACAGCCCGTAGAGCGGGACGTTCTCAGGCTGGACAAGGGCACTGTGCCAACCTGGGCACCACGGGCTGCGAGCTCAGGGCTCGGAGAACCCAAAGACACCGTGGAGTTGGGCTCGATGAGCATCTCGAGGGGAGTGGCTGCTTTCCATCGCTTCCTTTCTGAGTCCTGCCAGTTTGTCCTCTCAGCAGTTGACATGGATGGAGGGTGAGATGTAAATGCAGGATGTGGTTGCTATAATGACTTGAGCGCTGCCCTGCTGGGCTCGTGTTGTCGATGGCACGTGGGGGGTGATGGCTGCCAGAGGCTACTTGCATGGGTGTTTCCTCTGAGCTCAGGATGCGTCTCGCCGCTTTTTGGTCCAGGTGCTGTAATCCTGAAAGACACGAGGAAGACTTGCGTTTTTGCTGGAATAGTTCTCTTGAAGACCATCATTTAGGAGCCAGAAGCTTTGCCTGGCTCTTTCTCATTCTCAGTGCTCATGCTGTTCTTTCCTCTTGCTGCCTGAGACGGAAGCAACAGGCTTTTCACCAGAAGGCTCTTGGTTTGCACAAGAGCATCTGGACAGGCTCCTCTTGCCACTGGCTCAGATGGGATGTCACTGTCCCTGCAAAGTCACCCGAGGCCAGGGATGGTTCCTGGGGTTTGTGTGTTGTTTCTCCAGCCCTTGCTCACTTTGTGCTTGCACCGAATTAAACTTTTCTGTAAGCTCGGGGTCTGCAAAGCAATTTGAGGATGGCATTCGGCTCTTTGTGCTCATCTGCCAGCCAGCCACTCCTTGCCTGGCTTAGACACGAGCTGCAGGGACTTACAGTAAGAAATCAAGAGATCAGGACAGCAAACAAGGAGCCTGAGCAGTGAGTGTAATCAGTGTAATACATTCATCGGGACTTTAATCCAGCCTGGGCACTGATTTGCACTAATAACAGCCACCGCTTAATTAAGTTCCAAGTTCTCATCAATTACTAAAAATACGTCTTGGGTCTTGGTTACTTTTTTTTTTTTCAATGTTATCATTTCAGTCTCGTACCCCGACACCGATACATGGGAATTATGCATTGCTAAGTCTATTACTGAAGATGTGTTTTAATACATTGTCATCTAAGGTGACACAATCCAGGCGTCTCCTGCATTTTTAAAAGGTGGTTTAAAACACATTGCAGTGATTGATCTCGGGGAGGGGCTCTCGCTGCTTGTTCCCTGTGCTTGGCCATCCAGGAATAATGTTCCTGTTTTGTATTAACAGCCCTGCATTTGAATTAATTTCCTGTCGTGATTTTTTAGACCCCGGCCAACTGTGTCAGCTTTTCTAGGACAAAGTATCTACTTAGGCTTTCATTAGTTCTGCTCCTGTCACTTCATCCGTTTCGCCAGGAATGCCTGGTGGCAGATCAGGGAAGTTGCTGTGGTGTCTGGAGCTGCGTGTCTCCGGGTCCTTGCCCCCTGCTCAGCAGAGCTGGGATGGCTTCGCTGCCTCTCGCCGGCTTTGTGCGGGGATTGATGGCAGTTCTGCAGCTTCAGGGGTGAAGACCCCACGTCTGGGATAAGGTGCCTTGGTGGGTGGCTGTGTTGCGCGGAATGATGCGATCTGCTGGGAGTCCGTGGGGGAATTGGCTCCCGGTTCCCTTTTTGCTTTGGAAACTCCCATGCCCCAGAGTAACAGGTGAGGTACGTTTTAAAGTAATCTTCTAAAGCATTAAGCGCTCTTGCCTTCCTCTGAGCAATGGCAGTTTTATCTTCCCTCCCTGAAAAAGCTACTCAGTTGCTCAGATGAACCCAGTTTACCCCCAGCCAGCCAGTCTGCTCCAGGGGAGAGAAGTCTTTCGCTTTCCCGTCGCAGCAAGGACAGGCTTCTTGGGTAAAATAAGCCTGCCTTTGCCATTCCTGACATTCCCAGTCAAGTTCTGGTTATCCCTGAATGGGATTTGAGGTTGCAGACCAGCTGCCTGTTGGGCAGAGGGATGCTCGGTGCTGCATCTCCACGCTGGGTCCCTCCGCTCAGGGCTCCACAGCAGCCTCCTGCCCCTGGCTGTGCCTTTCCAGAGCCTCAGTTAGATCTGTTCTGGAACACCCGGATCCTTTAGCTGCCTTGTTCTGCACCTCGGGTCCTTGAGGGGTAACTGTCAGTCTTTCCGAGTCTGTAGGCGCCGTTCCGATGTTATCCGGCGCGGGGCTGGAGACCTAGCTCGGTAATCCCGACTGCCTCCCCGACCCCAACAGCCTCAGTGTTGCAGCCTCAGCCCGGGAAGATGGAACTGGGTGTAAACCAAAGCCCAGCTCTGCTCGCAGCAGGGGTTGCCAGTACAACTCCAGGCCTGGGAGGAGGTTAGAATCACAGAATGGTGGGAGTTGGAAGGGAGCTCTGGAGATGATGGAGTCCAACCCCCCTGCCAGAGCAGGGGCACCCAGGGCAGCTCACACAGCAACAGATCCAGGGGGGGCTGGAAAGGCTTCAGAGAAGGAGACTCCACAGCCTCTCTGGGCAGCCTGGGCCAGGCTCTGGCACTCTCACAGGGAAGTTTTTCCTCACATTGAGGTGGAACTTCCTGTGTTTCCCCTTGCTGCCATCACCTCTCATCCTATCCCAAGGCACCACTGACAAGAGCCTGGCCCCTTCTCCTTGCCCCCCACCCTGCAGATGTTTGTAACCATTCCTAAGATCCCCTCTCAGGCTTCTCTTTTCCAGGCTAAACAGCCCCAGGGCTCTCAGCCTCTCCTCACAAGAGAGATGGTCCAGCCCCTTCAGCATCTTCATAGCCCCCATTGCACTCTCCCGTATTTCCCACGTTAGGTTTAGGAATCCATGGTGTCCATTCCAGGGTCAGGAAGTTGGGGTTTGAGCAGAATGTCTGTTCCGGGGTCAGAGGGTTGGGGTTTGCACGAGTGTTTTAGGTTTAAGGCGAGTCTTCAGACGTTGGTTTTCCAGGTGCCGTGCCGAGGGGCTGGTGCCGACAGCCAGCTGCTCCGCACGCCTTCCATGGAATGTGCCTTAAACTTCGATCCCTGGAACCCATCTCGTCGTTTCTCTGAGTTAAAAGGTTATGGCTAGTGGGTGTTTGTAATTACTCTACATGAAGGATACGTCATCGGGCAAGGGGAGGCTCAGAGTGCCCAGTACACAGAAGGGATTGGGAAGCAATTCCGGTGACGTACGTGCCATCAAAGCGGAGAGCTCGCTGGCACACCAGAGCCAATTGAACACTGCATGGGCAGTGCTTTATCAGGGTGACTCCGTGTTCTTGCTCGTCCTCTTCCTCAGCTCAGCCTGGCTCTTCTGGGTGCTCTCAGCCCTCCCGTTACCGTCCACAGCTATTGTTATTAATAGCACAACAACGGCAATGAAGTGGAGAATCAGACTAATACCATGCCCTGGGAGTCTACTTACATGAGGCCAGGTGATGCCATGTGTGCCAGCCAACGTCTTCCCAGGAAAGTTTAAATCCATGAAAAATGCAATAACCTGGTGCTAACGAGCCTTTAAGTCTGTACTGATTCTCCACCTTTAGCTAGATCTATAGAGCTGCCACCCAAGTGTGAGTCTTTCCAGAACACGGGGATATCAGAGGCTCTCTCGCTCCAATCAGCCTCTTTCAGCTGACACCTAGCCATTAGTCAAATTCACCAGAGGGCTTGGAAGCAGAAAGGGAAATTCTTTGCCTGGTGCTTAACCTTTGTGTGATTGCACCTCTTCAGAGAATAAGCAAATCAAGTGGAAATGCCCTCCCATTTGCGGCGTGAACGAGAGCCGCGCGGCGAATCCGCGGTGATTCGGCGTTGTTCGGTTTGCATCGCTGCTGACGAGAGCTTTCAAAATAAACACACCATCGACGGGCCCGGTGGGAGGTTATACAAGAGCAGAAGGACAACGTGCTGGGGTGGGATGACATTTTCTTGTGCGCTTCCTTTTCGTCTGCTGAGTGGACCTGTCCTGGTTGTGAAAGCTGGCAAAATATTGGATGGGAACGCGGGCTGCAGCTCGGGTGAGCACCCATCCAGCCGCTCCCGTGCTCGTACCATGCACGTGGTTCTCGTGGGGGAGGTGTAGGAAGGGATCTGCGCAGAGCTATGGATGCCCCCTTTGGGACATGGTTACGATGACGGCGTTGCCGTTGCAGTAAATGCCTCCAGGATTGCCAGCCCTGTCAGTCGGTGTTGCAAGCGTTCCTGCTCGTGAGGAGCGATCCCGTGGATTAGCAATGAGGACGTTGAAGCTCTTCCCTGGAGATGCTGGAACAGGTTGCCCAGGGAAGCTGTGGATGTGCCATCACCGGGATGCGTTTGAGACCAGGTTGGATGGGGCTGTGAGCAACCTGCTCTAGTGGGAGGTGTCCCTGCCCATGGCAGGGGAGGTTGGAAAGGGATGATCTTGAAGGTCCCTTCCAACCCAACCCATTCTGTGATTAAAACACAAGAAGGTAAAGCAGTGAGAGATGCCTTTCTTCTGGGAACACAGAGGAAAGTGCCTTTCTCATTTGGCTGGAGGTCTCCAGGTCGCTCGCATCTCCTGTTCTGCTGGGGTTACTTTGAGCGTTGATTTCTTTCCTCTGAACTCCGGCTCTCGATATATTCTTGTTTGAAGATGTTTTGGCTGCTGCTGTTATGGAAGGGCCCGTTGAATACAATGGGAAACGCTGTTGTTATTTTACAGCACTTTTATGTTTGTTCTCTGAATAAAGGGCACGTCTGTGCAAGAAGGATTTGAACAAATGGCGTTGTCTCGCCACGTTTCTCCATCTCCCGCTCCCTGTCCCTGCCATCCCCCTCCTCTGGAGGAGGACGTGGTTTATGTAATGCTGATTTGAAAGGGAGCTACCCAGAACTCCTTCTTTTTGTTTGTTTTTTAACTGTTATAACTCTACTGGTGCATTAATAAATGATCTAAGAGAGAAGCGTTTCCCTGCTTTAGGATTATTCATATCACCCAGAGGCCATGGTCCTAGAAACGTAGAACTTTCCGAGGAGAGTTTTCATGGTGATGTGTGGTGGATTTCTTTGGGTTTTTGGGGGCAAGGCAGCTCTTCATTAAGTGGCTTTTGGACTAGTGAGAAGCTCTGTGCTGGAAACTCGGCGCAGAATCTCGTGGGCTAACACCCATTCCACAAATTCCAGAGTCAACCTTCCACTTCGGATCTCTTCTCTTGTATTCCTTGGAAGCTCCCCCCATGGAGACAATTCCTCCCCTTGGCCGAGGTCTTTGGAAGGAGGAGACAGTTGGGCTCGTTGGCCAGGTGGGCATTTCTGAGCTCTCCTGACCCTGGTAAGGACAGCGACAGCCAGGTGAGCTCAGCGGAGGTTTTGCAGCGACGTACCGCGATGGGGACCGCGATGGGTTTGCCATGGTGCAGCCTTCAGCCTCCCTGCCCTGGGGGACCAGGCTCAGGAGCTCTTGGCGCTGCATCCTGGAGGTCCTGACTTGCAGATTGCTCTGGAACCCTTTCCTACCGGTTGTCATTTGATTTTGGCAGCACCTCTGATGTAATTCAGTGTTTCCAGTGGCCGCGGCCCATCCTGGAGATAACACCAGGCTCGAAGAGAAGGGAAAATACATATGGACCTAAAGTAGGAATGATTTCATTCCTTTCCACTGACTCTGCTTGCTGTTGTGAGAGCGGACAGGAGTGGTGGGAGTGTCTTCAACAAGTGGCTTTAGAGTGAGGCTTTGTGACTGAGTTATTGGAGATTTACTCTGGAAACCCCTGGTGAAAATCCCTGGAGAGGCTGACGTGTGCGCTCCTGGCGACGCGGTGATAACGCCCCACGTCCCTAGCCTGCGTTCCACAACTGTGGCAGCTCTGCAGAGAGTTAGAGAGGAGAATATGGTCTCTTTTGGCTTATTCTTTTCCTCGTTAAGTCGATTTGTTTGTGATGCTGGGACATAGAAATGGCCCTTCGTCTGTCTGCGCTGGTCTTCACCCTTGGCCGTGACCGCGTGTTTGCTGGGGGGCAAAGAAGGACCCAGCTCTGGTCTGCAGACCACGAGCAACCTCCCAGGAGTGAATCTGGTCTCCTGCCCACCGAGAAGGTTTTTCTTCACCCCAGACCCAGTGGTTGGCAGCACTCTGAAGTCTCCCACCAAACAACAAAAATTCTTCTCGGGTCTGTTGTTAAGAAAAGCTCTTGGGTGTTTGTTTCTCCTGCACTGCTGTTACCTGGTGAAAGCAGCGAGGGTCTGTTCTCTCTGTAGGATGAACAACCAACTGACAAGAATAATGGAGTGTCCAGGGCATGTCCAAGTCCGTTATCACCCGCTGCATTTCTTGTAGCTCCCTCCCTCTCCTTAGGAGTGGAACAGTAGGATGCTTTTCCCAAATACCTAAATCCTCATTATTGTCAGTTTGCAAGGCTGAGATTCTGTGAGTTCTTCAGGTGGATGCAGAGAACATCATTTTATTTACGGTGCCCTTCCCCCGTGGAGAAGCTGCTGTGTCAGGGAGAGTGTGGTTCCGTACTTGTCTGTTCCTTTTGTGGTTATTATTGTTCAGTATGGTTCTTTGTTACACCTTTTTAGCGATGGTGAAATTGTAGATGTGATGAACAGAAGGTGTTGGAAATGTAGACTTCGGCATCACCCAATTAACTGTAGAGAAATAGTAATTTCTAGGGCATGATTCACCTCACTCAGAGGTAGGCAACTGAAATAGCCGGGATGAATCACACTCCAGATGTGTCTCTTTCTCCTCTTGTGCTTGCAGAGGAGCCCAGATGACTGTCTCAGATGCTGTGTCTTGGGCAGCTCAGAATCACGGGAGGTAGGTCCCTTGCAAGGTCCCTGGCTGAGCATGTTCGACCACAGTGCTAAGGCTTTGAAGCCAAGAGATGTGAACTTTGTGGAGCGAAGAGCTCCGATGTTGAATTCTCTCAGAAAACAGTATTTTCTCCTGACCTTTCTCGAGCCCGTCGTCTCCTGCTGCTGCAGGTGTCAGGTTGTGTCTCTGTAACCCTGCCCTGAAAGAGTCAGACGGCTCCACAGATGCACCAAGATGTCTTGCAAAATAAATTAAACTGGGTCTTTTAATTTCAGCCTCTCTCGGTCGACCCAGCACGTGCGACGGCTGAAAGGCGAACTCTGCCATCCTGCTGCGGTCCTTTCCCGAGCTGTATTTGTAGCTTGGAAGGACAAGGCTTCCTGGCACGTGGATCCCTTTCAAGGGCTGGACAGTGGCTGTTAATATGGCAACGGGGAAGCTCTAGTGAAGGAGAAGATCTCAGTCCTGACAGATGACTATGAACTGGTCTTGAATATAGGAAGGGGGTTTTCTTCAGCTGTGAAGACGTCTTTCCTTCCAAATCTGCCTTGGGGTTCTTTGTGGTTTAAACAGACTGGTATTTATGAGGCATCTAGAAACCTTGGCAGGCATCTAGAAACCTTGGCAGCATCCAGAAACCTCGATGCAAAGCGTTGTGAGGAAGCTCTGAAACATTTCCCTTCCTGCGTGGAGCATTCAGTCGTTGCACTGGAATCAGAAATCAATCTTCCTAACTGTTGCTTTTCCCAGACGTAGCTATCCTGCTTTGCTGAGTGAGGGCCCAAAGCTTGGGGTGAGTTTGGATGGCACCGTCTGGTGCCCAGCTCCTTGCAGCTCTGCATCAAAAGCCCAAAGGTGAGAAAAAGCCACACACCCAGAGGTGCCCCCTGAGATAAGTTCAGCACATCGATTAGGTCTATCACGGGGCATTTCGGCGAGAGCTTCTTATGAACTCGTGCCTTTGTTTTCTGTCTGCTGTCAGGTGATCTGGTGAGGCTGTCCCCTCCGTGACACACGAAGAACCCGTGTGTCTTCTACAGCTGAGCTGGAATTAGAAAGGACGATTTGTCAAAATGCAAGTAGGGAGAACGCGGATTTTGCCGGATCCGCTGCAGGAGCAAGAGGTCCCCTGACTAGGTCCATCTTGGCTTTGAGGATGAAAGGCACTAAGTGCCAAGTGAGGCTCTCTTAGATCTTGCTTCTCAATGTACAACTGACCCTAACAATCCAAGAGCTGAACTGTCACAGACCCAAGGAACTCTGAAAGTCGTTTCAAGGAAGAGGCTAAATCGGGTCCTTTAGTCTGTTGACTGAATTGCCCGTAGGGACGTGAACGTTCTTACCCGTCGGTGCCGAGACCCCTGCAGCAGTGCTAGCAGCTTTCCTGCTGGAAGGCTTGCTTTTCCTTCCCGTGCAGGTAGCTGTTCTTTGGCAAGCCAAAGCGAGCCCTTAGGAGCTCTCTCGCCGCTGCCAGCGCTCCCGGGCGTGCGGAGCGGCCGTGGTGCCGTCCCCGTCACGTTTTCTCTCGCCTGTGGCAGAAGGGTTTCCGTGCCTCTTAAAGTCCTGCTGTGTGGAAGGTCTGGAAAGGTCGCGGGGCTTGGGGGTTTGGTTTTTTTTTTCCTCCCCTTTGTGAGCTGCAGATCTGCTTTGGAGGCGAGCCCAGCTCCAGCGCAGGGGATGAGAGCGGGGCAGGGTGGCTCTGAGCAGCTCAGAAGTGTGTCTGCTGGGCCAGGCTCGCTCTCCAGGGCACAAGCCCTGCAGTGGGGGAAATGGAAACACAAGTTAGTGTTTTGGGAAACAAATAAATAATTAATAAATAAATACGCCGTTATCATTCCGAGGAGCGGGGGGTGTCCCAGGCGGGGATGGGTTTGTCTTCTGGATGCACAAGCCACCAGCGTTTGGATGAGTCCTTCCTACAAGAGTCAACAAGGACTTTATATATACGTATAAGCAAATAAATGACATGAACTATATACATATATACATGATACAAGAAGAAATATATATGTAATATAAATACAAAATATATATGTAATATAAATATAAAGTATACTGATACGCGTGGTGGCGCGGGGGGAGACGCTGCTTCTCCTGCACATGGGGCACCTCAGGTTGGCACGGGACGGTGGTTGTAGAAATGGTCCCAGGCTGGGTTACATCACGGGAGGGCGAAGGAGGCACGGGTCGGAACGGAGGGCAATCGTTTTCCTTTGGCTGAGCTTTATTGTGTTTTCGTCCTTTCCTGTGCTGCTGCTGCTGTGCATGTGCTTGCGAAGCGGGGACGCGGGGCGTTTATTGACTGCTGGTTTTCTGTTTTTCAAAGCTGATCAGTGGTGGTTCTATTGTAAGTGCTGAGGCAGTATGGGATCACGTCACCATGGCCAACCGGGAGTTGGCGTTTAAAGCAGGAGACGTTATCAAGGTCCTGGATGCTTCCAACAAGGACTGGTGGTGGGGTCAGATCGATGACGAAGAAGGATGGTTTCCCGCCAGCTTCGTGAGGGTGAGTGACTTTCTTCTTTCTACTGCTACCGTGATTCACTGCCCGCGATGCTCTGAACGGGCAACGAACTGAACTGGTTGCCGTGCTTGTTTGCATTGATGCTTATCTCTGGTGTGTCTGTTTCTGCCCCAAAAATGGGGAGCAAAGGTTTCCAAAGAGATGAAAGTAGGGTAGAGGGAGGCTGGAAGGTTCTTGGGATATGGAGTGGCCTTTGCTGTGGGTCTGTTGTAGCCTCCCTCCATAGTTGGCTCTTCTCTGGAGAACCAGTCGACTATCGAGTGGGCCCCAAGAAGATAACTTGCTGGGGCCACAAAGTTCACCCCATCTCCAGGTGTGACCTTAGGAAGAGTTTTCTGGTCTGCGTGTGCCTGGCGTGGGGAGGTGTCAGCCCTCCCCTTCCCAAAAGCAGTGCTGTGTTTTCACTCTTCAGCAGTTTTGGATGTAAAATTAATTCACCGACTAGCCGGTGACCAGCTTTTGGTAGTTTTTGTGAGGAGACGAGGAACCATTTTACTTGTCTCTGATTTTCTGCTGAAGCAGCTTGTGCTGTGCCCAGCCACCTCCAGTGGCAGTCTGGCCTTTCTCAAGTAAGAAGGATTTGAGCGCTTTATTTTTTTGCTCAGTATGACTTTTTGGGGTTTTTTTTTCTCTTTTTTTAATCAGCCCTGTGTTAAAAAAGCAAAGGGACGAGAAGATGCCCTTTTGCTGTTGTTGTCAGCTCCTGACAGGTTTTTTGGGTGCTCTTGAACCTTCCTGGAGGAGCCACGGCATCAGCATTGACCTCGTCCATTCTCACTCCCTTCTGCCCAGGGTTCAATAGGAGAGATTTAATTCCTTTAGAAGCTTAGGGGGATGTGGTTCAAAAGCTGGAGGTTGTGTCAAATGGTGTGAAAGCAGACACTTTCCTCTCAGCCTTCCAGGCAATTTGGTGAGCCCCGTAGAGCCGAGAGGAAGACCGTTCTGAAACACACGCCGAGGACCGTGCTGCAGCCCGAGGAGACGTCACGCTTGGTGTGGTTCTCCTCCTGCCTTACCCTCCCTCTTTTAGTCACCCCTCCCTCCTCAGCATCCCTGTTTGACGGCATCGCTTCGTCCGTGAATGGGTTAGGGAAGCTGGGTTGAAATGCATGACCTGGTGTTGCCTAGCGATGCCCGACGGCCACCGAGGAGGGAACCCAGATCTCTCACTGCTGCCACCCCAGCGCACGACTTTTGTTGCCCCACGGTGCAGCTCTTGTGTCTCTTAGGTCTGACCAGTGCCGAAGAGCCAGAGATCAGTGACTGGAACTGGAGCCTGCTCTGAAAACTTCACACTGTTATTCTGGCCGGGAATAACAACTGTGCTGGGTATTTTGTGGAACAGGGCACTGTGGGTCTGACCCTGCAGCCGTGGAGGCAGCAAGTTTGGAGAACGGCTTTGTGCCGAGGGTGAGCAGGATGAGGATCTCCCTGCGGGAAATGCTCGCTGTGTGTCGCTGGCACATCTCGGTTGTGCTGCTCCCTGCGAAGGCTGGCTTAGAAAAATCTTGTTGTTTTTGCTTGATTTAGAGGCTGAAATATTTTGGGCCAGTTGGAACTTCCCAACTTTGCTTTGGCCGGCACTGTTCTCTTTGTGAGGCTGGGGAAAAGATTTAATATCCTTTTTTTTTTATTGTGCGTGGTGTCGTAAACGTGTTCTTCACGGCGGGTTTAATAACGGTCTTGTTTTGCACTCTCCTGTTGTCTGAAAGCCCACACCAAACGAGCCTGTTTACTCCTGAAGGCCCCAAGCCCTGGACCGTTTGGCGTGGCTGAACTCTCCATCTCTCCCTACGCTTTCCAAAGGCTGGGAGGATGATTTTAGACACTGGGAAAAAAAACAAGGGAGAGGAATTAATGAATCTCAGACCATTGCACACAAATGTCTGAACAACGTCCTGGGACAACCCTTAGTGCTTAGGATCACGATGCCTGTACGAGGCAAGTTTCTTGCCTGTTCTGTCTGATGTCCCAACCCTGTGGTTTGACCTTACTCCAACAAAATCCATCCTTCCTGTTCAACCTGGAGAAGAGAAGGCTTCGGGGAGACTTTTAACACTTCAGTCTTTTGAGCAGGGCCTGTTAGGACAGGATGAGGGGGGATGGGTTTAAACTAAAAGAGGGAGATTTAGACCAGAGAGAAGGGAGAAATTGTTGGTGCTGAGGGTGGGGAGAGCCTGTGCCAGGCTGCCCAGAGAGGTGGTGGCTGCCCCATCCCTGGCACCATTGCAGGGGAGGTTGCCCGGGGCTCTGAGCACCCTGCTCTAGGTGCAGATGGCCCTGCTCCCTGCAGGGGGGTTGGACCAGATGATCTTGAAAGGTCCCTGCCCACCCAAAGCAGTTGTGACTCTGTGACTCCATCAGTCCTGCAGGAGGCTGGTTTGGTTATTCCACCCAAGAGACGCTTTGTGCAGCGTGGGCTGGGACCAGACACCTGCCCTGGGACCGACCAGTGCTCCCCCAAAGGAGCAAACTGTGCTGGTTTGCTGACGTGCGTGATAATTAATAGTTAAAAATAAGTACGAGGCATTTAAGAAACCCAAAGGCATCCTGGAGTGAAGTTCTGGCACAGTCTGTCCCCAGCTCTGCAGGGGAGGCTGCAGGGGAAGATTTGCCCCTGGGGTTTAGGACACAGAGCCACCTTCTCCCCGCAGCCCACTCACCAGGGCTGAGAAAACAACTGCCATTTGGGCTGTCATCTTCTCCTCTCTCTGCTGGCTGAGGTCGCTTGCTTGCCTCTTCGTTTCTATTCTTGCACGTTCCCCACCTCCCCTCCCTTGGCTCTCGGTGTCTTTCTTGGGACGCCGTTTGAACCAGATGCCTGCAAAGCCCTCGGGGCCCTTTGAGAAGGTGCCCCTGACCCCTCTTGGGCTGGCGGGGCCGTTGGGGCAGGTTTCTGCCCCCTCGGGGTCCTCTCGAGGACCGCTTCACCTGAACCCTTTTCATTTTACCCTTCTCTCCATTTTTTTTCCTTGCGTTTCTTCAGCTGATCACTCTTTCATAATGAGGAGGCCGGGTTTTTTTCCCTGTTGTACTTTGAGCCTTGCTTTTTTAGGATGATGCCAGAAATCTGCCTGATTTAGCCTGGGTGGTTCTAGTTTTACTTGCAAAATTATTGCTTTTCTCTGCATCTCCGTTTCTCTTATGCAAGTGCAGGAGGAAAAGGGACCAACGTGTTGCACTGCAGAGGATGAGAAGCAGCTCGAGTCAGGCGTGACAGGACAGACCAGATGGGCATAAAACCAAATAGGATTAATTTCAGGGTGATTTAGACCTGGAGGTTTCTCGCAGGTGCTAACCAGGGGGTGCAGCAGAAGATCACTGCAAAGTCAGGTTCCTCTAGGAGTCCTTTGGATCACTTCTGAGGTCAGAACTGGGCTGGAAACCTAGATTGCAATGAGACGTCTGACGCTTCTTGCTCTCCAGACAGATCATATGAAAAACCTTGGCAAGGCATTTGGCACTCACAGAATCTCATAGCAGGAAGAATTCACATTTGCAAGTGCAGAGGAAAAGAATAACCTGCTGATCCCCTTGGCCTCTTTTACACGCGTAGCTGGGGGGAGGTTGCAAGCAAAAACCAGACTCGATTTGCCTGCACGTGCAGGAGTTGTTGTCCCCATGTACAACACCTGCACTTACCCTCTTAGTAGCTTGAGATTTGGCATGAGATTGGAAGAAATGGGAAAGAGAGGAAAGCTGTGGAGTTTGGAGAGCACAGGAACTTCCAAGGAGAAACAGGATGATAAAAGTGATGCTTTTTGGAGAAAAAGCAGAACCTAGGAGAAGTAAAATTTGGAGCTGGTAACGGTGAATGGTTTCCTGCAGGAAGGGAGGAAGTTAGGAAAGCCCATAAGTCATTAGAGAGGCTGATGGGAGCTCCAGGCTGGGATTTAAGGCTGACTTGTGAGCTGGGTTTAGGACAACTGAAGGTTACCTATGTTGTATTTTAGCACACGTTATCAAGTGAGCACGCTGGAGATGCACGGTGTGCAACCATCACTTCTGTGAGTAGCTGCACAGTGGCTTTGAACACCCTGGCAAATTTTAGGGGTCTGAGAAGGGCGGAAGGTACAACTGGAAAAACAAACCAGCAGGAATTTGAAATGAGATTTCATCTTCTGGTAGTGCTGATGTTACCTGTTGCTCTTCTCCCCTCTGGGTGGCACAGCCTTGGGCTGGCTTTGCACGGTGTGGCACAAAAGAGTTTTTTCCACATCCACTAAACAAAAAACAGGCTCAGTGTTCGTAGAGAGGAGTTTACAGCACAGGATAATGGTCTCATGCTGGAAGGGGATCAATCGTTGTACCTTAAGGTCTCCCTTAGAAAATACAGTGAGTATCAAACCAAAGTTTTGATTGCAGAGCCCAACGTCAAGTCTCCAAAACAGCCCGAGTGAGATTCAAGCCCTCCGAGCACAGGGAGTCAAATGGAGCTGTGTCTTGGCTCTGACATATTTCCACTGAAAAAGAAATTTAAAAAAAAAAACCAAAAACAAAGCAAAACAAAAGTAAAGCTGATGAATGTTCAGTGCTGTGAAATCTTCCTGTAGAGACGTGCCAGAACACACCCATCCTGGGCAGAGAAGGGCATTTATTTTGTTTTAAAGCGCTCTTTAATCTCTCTGGATACCAAGAGGCAGACTGAGTTCCCCAGAACACATTTCCTCTCCCCTCCTTATATTTACTAAGCTTAAAGAGCAAACGTGGGGTTGAGGAGGTTTCACTCGAGCTTCTTGCAGTCCCCCATGATGAGATGTTGTGCAGCATCGAAGGGTGACGGTCCTCAAGGGCTTGAGCAAAGATGGTGCAGAAATTCTTTGTGGTCCCTGCCTCTTACCCAGGAGAAGACACAGGGGTAGATCAGTGCAGCAACTGCCCGGGTTCCCTGCCATCGCTGCCCATGTTTTCTCCCATTGCTGCCTGGGTTCCCTGCCATCGCTGCCCAGGTTCTCTGCCATTGCTGCCCAGGTTGCCCCAAGTGCCGTAATTTTAGATTGATTTTTCCTCCTGAAAAGCTGCCTTTGACCCACTTTATTTTTCTGCTGCTGAAGGAGAAGTGCTAGATAAATTGGTGTGAGCTTTTAAGGTATGAAAAGGAGAGCCTGAACCCAGAGTCTTAGTGCCCAACAGTTCCTATGCTTTATTGGGTAGGTGGGTTCAGCTTTTCTTCGCGGGAGTCGTGCCTGCTCTGTATTGCAGACGTAGTGTCTGGTTTTTTTGGTGGGGATTTTGCCTTTAAAAGGAGCCTGGATACAGCAGCACATCCCTCCCCTGCTTCTCCATCCCGCCGCAGTCGCTGCGTTAGCGGCATCAAGGTGAGCTGAGGCTGGTGCTGAGGTGGCTTTCACCTGTCGGGCCGGGCAGCTCGGTGCGTGCTGCAGTGTCTGCTGCAGTCGCTGCCTCCTCGGGAAGGAGACTTGATTCTCCCGTGGCAAATCCGGCACGAAAATAGCTGCCGGGAAGAGGAACCGCGAGCAGAGCAGCGCTCCACAGCGACGGGATGCGCTGCAGACAAACTGGGGATGGGGATGGGGATGGGGATGGGGGGGGTTGTGGTGGAGTTTTTTTTTAAAGTCAAGCAGCATTTTAGCATCCAAAGGCTGCCTGTGCTAATTGCAGCTGCCCTTACGGTGGCAGCTCGGGCTGCTCAGGCAGCTCCGCGCCCGGCAGGTCCCCAGGGGTTCGAACGCCCACGCTTGAGCCCTTTCGCAGGTGCAAGACCCGGTGTTTCGAGGCCGGTCTTTGAATGGGGCAAACTAGGCACAGATCTCAGCAGCCCCTTCCCCGTCCTCTGCCAGAACGGGTCATGAAGAAGGGTCCTTGCTCCGAAAGAAGCCGCGGCTTCCTCGCCCTGCCAGGGTTTGTGCAGGGAGCTGCCGGAGCCACCGAGCTTCTGCATCGCACAGCCAGGGCTTTTGGTTTTTAGGGGATGGGGAGGGCTGAGCCCTTGCTGCTGCTAGTTTGGTGGAGGTAGTGCTGCAGCCACATTATTGCAGTGTCCGAGCAACTTTTGGTACTTGGGGGAGCTGCAAGCCGTGGGATCTGTGCCCCTAGAGCTGCAGGAAGCAGAGGGAGTAAGCACAGGGTGAGTTCGTTGGAGCCCCTTTTCTTCACCTCCCATGGATACAGAGTCCGAAGCTGTCTCTATATAGAACCCTCTGTTTTCTCCTTTTCCAGAAACAAGGGAATCACAGAATGGTTTGTCTTGGAAGGGACCTCAAAGCTCATCCCGTTCCAACCCCCCTGCCATGGGTAGGGACCCCTCCCACTAGAGCAGGGTGCTCACAGCCCTGTCCTTCTGAGACTGGAAATGGAGAGTTCTAGAGGGGAGTGAAAGAGCTGGAAGCAGGTTTGGAAAGAGAAGTTATCACAGAGCCTGTGAACCAGAGGGGAGTGAAGGATGGTGAAGCTGGAGCCAGGTTGTTATCTGGGGAAAATTCAGGCTGGGGGAGAAAATAGTAGTAGGACCACAGAAGGAAAACCCAGTTGCTTCAGCTGCCTTTCTACTGCCACGTGTCCTATTCCTCATCCTGGAAGATGGTGTGTGTTTCCCAGCAAACAGCATCCCAACCACAGTCCCAGTTTCCCAGTGCCTGCAGCCTGCCCAGGGAAGGGCGGCAGGGCTGGGACTGGCCGGGGCAGCTGCTGGGGGCACAGGCAGCAGCATCTCTGTGCCTCTCGCTGCCTGCCAGCTCCTCACCTCCTCCTGCCTGGCAGCAGGGAAGGGAGAAGCATCTGCCCTGGGGCATTTGAGGAGCCCAGGACGGTCTGTGCTTCCTCCCGAGGGCAGAGAGAGGCTGTGTCCGAGTCGCTGGAGTGACACGCGGAGACCGATGGGGTTTAACTTATGCAAAGCTCTGCACCACAAGCCCTCCTTGATTGCAAATAAGCAAGTGATCTTTTTAATCCAGTGTAGAGTCCAACAGAGCATGAATATAGCACGGTGATGCAGCTGAAAACAAGGGCACAGCTCGAGCTAAGCACCAGCTTAGGGGAGAGGGACAAACCCCGCGGCTCACGGGGCAGCTTGGGTGGGTGAGTGGGCGAAACCATCCGGAGGCTCTGAGCTTTTATCTCTGGGGGCATCCTCATCTCCTCCGCTGCCTCGCAGTTGTGGCAGGGCTGGTGACACCGTAACGCCACTGCCTGGCACCAGTTTGGCTGGAGGTCGGGCTGCTCGTGCCGCTGGCTGGTACCAAGTGGCCGGTGAGCAGAGATGCAGTGGAACAGGAGCAGCTCTCTGGAAGGATCAGCCTGGATCATTAATTCCCCCACATTATTTAATTGTGAGCTGGAATCCGGGGTGGCACATTATCCGCTGGTTTCGTCCTTGTGAATATCCAGTGGAAGGGTATTAATAATCCAGATGGCCGGCAAAATGTTTGTTTTATGATGCTCTCTGATTATTATGAGGCTATCAGCCCTCGGTGCCTATTGAAGTCAAATGTCCTCTCCATACAGCGTATGCGTTCAGCAGTCTAAATAGATAATAATTACAGGTCAGCTAACGTCGGAATGCTGCCGTGGGGTGATTTTTTTATGCACCATTTGGGTGTAGCTGCAAATTGATAAATCACATCGCTACGGATTTCTGTGTGGATCACATATGGTGCAGACCAGCACGACCAAGTGGGCAGCTCTCTCCGGCTCCCACAACTGGCTCTCAGGGCAAAAGGGGCTTTTTTTACTGGACTCTTCTACTTGGAGCTGCTGCAGGAGCTGGTCCTGGCTTCCCAGTGAGGGTTGAATTTTTAAACAGGGCTGTGAGCTTTCCCAGGAAGCCTCTTCTCCCCATGCCTTTCAGTGGGAAGCATCACTTAGGACCAGTGTTATGCAACTGGGGTTATTTTTTTGTTGTTCTCTCTGATGTTTTTGTTGGCTTATTTTTGTGAATTCCCAATGCAAAGCATGGGAAATGGTTCTCGGGGCCAGCTTGGTTTCTGTGGCATTAGTGGTGTGGGGGAGACCCTGTTATTTCAGAGCCCGTGATTTTATTTTTTGCCTTGCAGAGGTGGTCAGAAAGGCACTGAAAGCTGATTTGTTATTGTAGGGTTGGTGGTGATTGCTGAACAGCTGGCGTTATTTATTTTATTTTACTTTATTTGGGTTTATTTTGGTTTTAAAAGTTGGCATGGGGTGCAGTAGTTTAGTCTGTAAATTACTTTGAAAATAGAAAAAAAAGAGTAACTTAGCCCCCTAATTGCTGAGGAGAACAGGACAGGAGCTGAGAGAGGCTTCTTGAAACCCAAATGAGTCGAGCTGCCAGGGACCTAAAGGCTCATCTCTGCGGAGAGCCTCCCAGGAGCTCCACCGGGGTGGCAGCCACCCATCCTGAGCAGGGAAGGCTGGGGAGACGAGGAGAAACCGGGAGGAAAATAGAGCTTTGAAGTTTGTTTTATTAAAAAGAGAAATTTGCACTGGGGGGGGGGAGGTACCTCTGTGCTTTTTCCCTTACCCGTTTCCCATAGTGGCATCTCAGCTGCTAAGAGGTGAAACATTTCAGTCCCAGGGGAGAGCCACGTGCGCCTGAAACGCAGCGAGCACCTCACATTCAGGTGACCGTGGGCTAAGATAGGGACCTTTGCAGCAGTGTCTGAATCAACGACACGGGACACTTCATAAGTTAAGGGGAAAGAAAAACCAAACCCAGCATCACCCCAAGATTGCCTCTCCCTCCGCCCCATCACTTGCAGCTTATCATCGGTACGGCTGGAGCGAGCAGGTCAGTGATGCAGAGAGGACCTGGCTTGGGATGGGGGGGCAGAGGGGACGATTAACCCTTGAAGCAGCCCCAGCACAGCCCATCTCCTCCTCGGCACAAGAGGATTTGAGAGCTGAAGTTGGGGAACCAGCCACACTAAGGTCAGACCAAAGGTCCGTCCAGACAAATCATTGCTTGTGGATGAGTAAGAGAGCGCGGTGAGCCTGCCATGATGCATTTAATTCCATGTTTTGAAGCAAGCACGAGCCCTTCTGCGCCCTCCCCTTCGACGTAAAGTCTGTCCACCTCAAATACCGTGCCCAGTCTCGCCGGTGGGCTCCATTATCCCCCTTGGTAACTGGGGAAAGCCTGCACCAGTTCAAGTGACTGGCCCAAGGTGAGCAGCAGAGCTGCGGGTGCACCTCATCGTTTGTGAGTGATGGTCCAAACTTCCAGCGGTCCCCTGGGAGAGGGTGGCCATTGCTTGAATTCCAGGCAGCTCTCGAGGTTGAGACAGAAAGCGGGAGCGTTGGAACAGCACTGGGGGGTCAAGCCTTTCAGCAGCAGAGGCTGGAGAGCGTGGGGTGGAAGATAGGGTGGAAGATGGCCTGAAGTTGACCCAGGGGAGGTTCAGCCTGGATCTCAGGAAGCATTTCTTTCCAGAAAGAGTTGTCAGGCACTGGAATGGGCTGCCCAGGGAGCTGCTGGAGTCACCATCCCTGGAGGGGTTTAAAAGCCAGGTAGATGTTGTGCTTAGGAACATGGTTTGGATAGGGCTGGGAATAAGGTTGGACTCGATGATCTTGAAGGTCTCTTCCAGCTGGAATTGTTCTATGGAAGTGGGGTGGAAGTTCAGCTTCCTCTGTTACCCATAAAATTGTTGCATTTTGGTTTATCCTAAAGCAGAAGTCATCTAGGCTAGGACTGTAGGGTTGATGTTTTTTTGCCTTTTGGGAACATGAATCCGAGAAGAAAGGAGAGAAAACTTCATTAAAGAGAAAAACTGGGCTCCTGAGATTCCCAGCTGGAGAAGCAGGGGTTTGTTCCTACAGTGCACAAAAGGCAGGGCAAATTCTGAGGGGCTTGAGATCGTGGAGGTTTGCTCTTGGCCTTTGAGCTTGAAAGCCTGGAGGATTCATGTTTTCAAGCCTCCCCACCACCACCGTTATAATTAGATCGTTCCTGCTTTATTTTTTAAATGAAATTTGAACTTTCGCTGACGATCGCTTGACTCCAGGAGGCAGAGCAGGCACAGCTGGTGAAAAGTCCATCTTTTTGTTGTTTGGGTTTTTTTTTTTTATCCCCTCGGTTTGCAGCATCATCGACGTTCTGCTGGAGAAGAGATGGGTTTTCTCCAAAGCCATCATCATCTTGGCCTTTATAACTCGCTGTAGGGCGATGAAATGTGGGGGCTGTAAGAAGTGGTTTAGCAGAGCGTGATATTGGTTAGGAGAGCAGGGAAGGAGCACGGGCGGGTTTAGGGGGGTTTATTTTACTAATTTACAGGAACACAGCCCTTTACAATCTGTTCTGAAGCGACTTGAAGCCGAATAATGGGAAAGTAGTAAAAGCTATTAACACTGAGGATTGAAAGGTCAGCTTAACGATGCAGGTTTTTTTCCCATTATGTGGTTATTCTGGGGCCAGACTCTAGTCAGTGGTGCCCAGTGACAGGACAAGGGGCACTGGGCACAAACTGGAACCCATGAGGAGAAAGTTCCTTGGTGTGAGGGTGTGGGAGCCTGTGCCAGGCTGCCCAGAGAGGCTGTGGAGTCTCCTTGTTTGGAGAGATTCCCACCCCGGCTGGACCCTGCGCTGCTGGGCCCCTGCTCTGGGTGCCCCTGCTGGATGGAGCAGGGGGTGGCACCAGAGCATCTCCAGAGGGCCCTTCCAAACTCTACTACTGATTTTAAGCAGCTTTTGTCTGGGGCAAAAGATAATAGAAGGAGGCACTTGATCCAGGTGTTGTTGTGCAGAGCCGTGTTCAGACACTGAGTCAAGGAGGCAGCGTCATCTTTTGGTTCAATGTATGGGTTTTTTTTTTATTTGACGATGGAAAGAAAATTCAGTGTGCTGAAAACACAGCACTCCTTTTTCCTTGCTTTTGTTCCAGTGTAGTGTTGGGTGCCTAGGGCTGCTTCACCCTGTCCAAAGCTGCCCTCAACCCCTCCCCAGCTCACAGGAGACGTGTTCGGCCACTCTGATCCGAGTGTGGTTTTGGTGGCGCAGTCTCAGGATGCTGAGATGGGGCGATTCGCCCGGGCGAGAAAGGCCCTTGATGTGCAATGATGAGGAAAGCTGCTGTGAGATGGAAATCAAAGCTCGTTCACAAATCCTGGCCTGGGAAGCTCCCAGGAAACCCAGTGCCACAACCCAGTTAGCCTGGGCTGGTGTTCACCTTCGTTCAGATTCCTGAAGCACGTGCATCTTGACCTTCTTAGATCAGTCACCTTTGAAAGACTCATCCCTCCTCCCAGAGGGACAGCCCCCAGCTGATAAACTGGGACAAGCAGTTGCACCAGTAACTGCAGTTGTCTTTAGGCTGGTCTGGTTTACATACGTGCGTCTTGGTTCAGAGCGCTTGACCGTGCCCAACTGTCCAGTTACCCTTTCACGTGATTATTTTACCTCTGGGATCAAAACTGTCAACACTTTGAAATCCCTTTTTCAGGATCCTTGGCAGCGTGTGGGGAACCATCTGGGGCTGGTTGCACCAGTATAAACATGGGCTGTGAGCCGTGGTGGACACCACGGTGCGTTGCTGGCAAGAGCGTTGCCGTAAAGTGTTGATCCAGTAGCTCCCAAGACCCAGGCTACTGTCGCTCGTTGGCTTCCCAATGCTTTTATGAACCACCCTGTTGTTCTCCTTTCTCCTCCTGGCAGCTATGGGTAAACCAAGAAGATGGGGTGGAGGAGGGAACCAGCGACGTGCAGAATGGCCACTTGGATCCAAGCGCCGACTGCCTCTGTCTCGGCAGGACCGTTCAGAACCGAGACCAGATGAGAGCCAACGTCATCAATGAAATCATGAGCACGGAGCGCCACTACATCAAGCACCTCAAGGACATTTGCGAGGTACGGGTTGTGATGCCGGGGGACCGCAGTGGCTTGGCCTCTTCGCTCTGAGGGTGGTGAGGCGCTGGAATGGGGTTGCCTGGGGAAGTTGTGGATGCTCCATCGCTGGATGTGTTCAAGGCCAAGTTGGATGGGGCTTTGAGGAACCTGCTGCAGTGGGAGGTGTCCCTGCCTATGGCCACGGGGTGGGAATGAGATGATCCTGAAGGTCCCTTCCAACCCAAACCATGCTGTGATTCTGTGATATGAGATGGGCTGTTGTGAGCTGAGGACTGGACTGGGCTGGGCCTTGGGTGATGGGGAGAAAAAGACGCAGAGTGTTTGAGCCCTGAGTCTAATAGAGGAGTAGCATTGATCAATAAGTATTGATACTTCTGAGAATTTTCTGCGGGATCTGATAATTACCCTTAGTTGGCATTAATGGAAAGTACGATTTTCTGGCCTTTTTTCCATACCTCTTTGACTAAAAGATGATGAGGTTGAGATCCTTCAAGCAGTCCTCTTAATTAAAACCCAATGCCATCTATTTTTGAGCTTGAGGAAACCGGGTTGTAATTAAACCAATCAGTTGCCCATTTAATCTCTGTCTTTGATACTGGGTTCACAGTTTTCCTGAGCTCAGGATGGGCTCCCATTTACCTTTTCTTACGGTGAGGGACTAGGAGCAAAACATCAAGCCCGAGAGCGCTGCCGGACGGCTTGGGCATCACGTGGAGATCCTATTACTAAGAGACACAAGTTCGTTAGCTCTGAAATCAAATCCTTCTTAACGTGTGGGATTTAACGAGCCTGTGCCCAGTCTTTGCAGAGTGGACGTGGTGAAGCCCCTCGGGAGCTCTGCTCAGAAGAAATGTCTTCCTCCCCTGGTCCTCGCGGCTGCTCTATTGACAGGGCAAAGCAGCTGTCCAGAAAAGCATCTGTGGCGCTTTGTGAATTATGGAAGAGTCTTGGGATTTCAATCTGGAAACAAATGAGCTTAATTTCACTGTGCTATTTCAGTCCCGGGGCTTTGCGTCGAAGAAGGGAGGAACTGCAGGAACTTCTCCATGTGTTTTTCTTTTTCCTGCATTTGCACTTTTCTGTCGGGGAAAAAAAAAACCTAACTAAATCTCGCCTTGCGTCTCGCGGCCACGTCACGCTGCTGCTGCCGCCGCTGCCGAAGCAGCTCCTCGGGAGGTGCGGGTTTGGTGCTGCTCCAGTGACATCTGCGGGGTAGCGCTGATCTCCAGCCTCCAGTGCTACATCCCCGAGACGAAGCGCAGCTCTCGGGCTCTGCCTTTGCTCTGCATGATGCAAACCGGTGTTGAGGGGATAAATCTTGCTTCCAGGTAGAGCACCAGGAAATGATTCAGCCGCCTCTCTTGGAGGAGGAGGAGGAGGAGGAGGAGGACTGAGATGGGCATTCTGATCTGCGGAGTGACGGGCTGTCCCTGGCTGGAGAGAGCCTCGTTGTGCTCGGGTGAATCAGAGCAATCCGTTTGCCTGGAGAAGGCTCGGAGACAGCTCGGTCTTCCCGGGCGTTGCGCCGTGGCAGGATGTGCCCATCCCTGGCCGTGCACAGGAGGAGGGGGGCTGGAGGTGGAGAGACGTGGCCCAGCTTGAGCTTCTCCCAGTGCTGCTCGGATGAGTTCCTGCAGAGGTTTTGTCTCTGCCGAAGGAGGAGCAGGCGCTGGATGACTGCTGTTGGGATGCACAAGTGCTGCTGACCGCTGCAAATTCCCCTCTTCCCTTTGCTCTTTATTTGAAGGGGTCGGGGCAAACAGTGGTGACACAACACGTGGCAGGGGCTGGAAGAGGAGTTCTGGCTGGGTGGCAAAGGCTGAGCCTGATTTAGCGCCGAGTTTAGCGGGGTGTAGTTATACTCTGGTCGCTGAGCTACGACGAGTAACAAATCCCGACACCAGCGAGGCACCTTAAGATGTGTGGATGTTACGGGAGGACCGTAGCCCCTGCTAGGTGGTTAAGATCCCTCCAATTGCTCTTTCCTGCTTCAGGATGTGTTTATTTCCACTGCCTGCTACTCTGTGATTACACACCATGTTATATTGTTCGTAATACCCGTGGCACCGGTCCTGCCAAATGAGGAGCTCCCAGGCTAGCCAGCACCAGAATGAAAAGTACCCCTACAAGCCATGTGGCTCGGAGGGGATTTCCCCATCCTCCCCAAATCCACGCTGCCCCGACGGCCACTGCTACCATTCCCATGCTTTGGGTGCAAAGGACCAAGTGGCTGCTGCTCAAATGGGTTTGTGCCCAGTTTTATTTATTAGGAGGAGGGGGAAATGTGGAGTTTTCGCTGGACTGCATTAGCAGGAGTGGATGGCTCATTATGCTAAAATATCCCCAAAGGGAAAAGAAGGAAAAAAGAATTTAGCCTTAAGGAAATATCCAGCGATAGGAATTTCAGGCTTAATGGTTAGAGCTTAGAAAAATAATAAGCTACTTGAAAACTAGGCTTTTATAATGGGTAGCAGTAGCCGGTCTTACTGGAAGGCAGCGCTGGTCACACTGTTCTGTGAAGCACCACAGGCATACACGGGCATCTCCAGCCACGCAAAGGTCACCCCTTCCTCCTGGGGAAAGGTCTCCCCTTGCTCCTGCGGAAAGGTCTCCCCCAGCTCCTGGGGTTTGATCCTGGGAGGATGCAGGAGGGCACATGGTGTGTCCGTGCCATGGCACTGGTGATGCTGGCAGAGCATCCATGGTGCTCAGTCAGGGCAGGGGGGCCAAGGGGTGGCATGAGCTGTAGTGTTCAGTGGAGAGCAAGAGGCAGGAGAGCTACAAAGAGCAGAGTTTTTTGAGAAATGAGCAGGATTTGGGCCAGCATATGGATTAGGAAGACAAGGCTAAATTTAAGGAGGTGTTAGAGGGAGAAGTGACAGAGCTCGGATGGGAACAGTGAGGCAGTTGGGAGATCAAAGGAAACCTCGGTGCTATGAGTAATTTGGAGGTGGGAGGTTAGAAAGGCCAGCCAACTTCCAGTGCTGCATTTTGCTCTTTTCCAAGTAATTTCACTTTGAATTTATTTTTTAATAACATTGACTGGATTACACCTAAGCTTTGCTTTGGTGCCAGGACAGCTCTTGAGTGTCGCACAGATAACGTCCCTGTTGCGTCTTAACGCGTCAAGCCGAGTCCGTTGTGCAGAGCTGATGGGGTGAGTTTTCATGGGCTCTGGGGTGGCATCAGCCTGACACGTCCTCAGAGATGGAGAAAACCCTCTTTTTTTGTGTTGTCTTGGAACAAAGCGGCTTAAAATCTCACTGGCAGCAGCGTGGCTGTCCTTCAGAGGACCTCATCTGAGGAGCTTCTGGCCCCTCTGTAGGACCAGTTTCTCATCCGTGGACACCAGATTGGAGGAGATCTCTGTAGAAGGCTCTTTGGATCAGCCCTGACCTCCTGGGACCAGATGTGGCTCTAGTTGCCTGTTCAGTTCAGTCTCAGGTGTTTGTTCTTGGTACGTGCGTTTCAGCACGATGCTCACCTGGTGTAGGCAGCAGCGGTTTTGTAGCCCAAATGGTGCTGGTCCAAACAGAGGGATGGTCTGCAGGACAGTGTAGACAGCCCCCAAACTGGTTTGGAGGAGAAAAGAAAGTGGACTGTCATCACAAGTGCAGTTACAGCCTGCACTGGCTGCCATCTCCTTGTCTTTTTTTTCCACCTTGCTCTCAGCTGGGCGAGAAGAAGGATGGATGGGCTTGCCACCTCTCCCGACTGTCTCCAAACCTGCTTCTGGGGTGGAGAAAACTTAGCACTTCACCTCCTCCAAATACTTTCCAATTTTGGCCTATACTTCAGGGACTACATGGAAAAGTACTTTACAGAGAGACAGTCTGACAGCTATTTTTAGGTATTCATTGAGCAAAACACTCTCCAACATCTGCTCATCAGTCAGCTATCCTTTCTCTGAGCAAACCTGACGGGATGAGCAGAAGGAAGATGACATTGTTTTATGTAACAGAAGCAAATTTACTGGAAAAACTCTGCAGCAGCCTTCTCGCTGGCTCTGGCTGCGTGTTACGTATAAACCTCCCACCTCCCCTTCGCTGGCTTGTGCTGGAAGCCAACCATCCAGAGGAGCCGGATAGAGGACCGGGCTTTGGGAACTCTGTGCCTTCCTTGATTTCTCCCGTGGTTTTTTAGGTGCCCGTACAGGAATGTGCTGCTTCAGCTTCTCTGGAACACGTGACTCGGGCAGAGTGATGAAGCAGCGCAGGGAGGAGAGGGGAATATTCCAGAGGGTAGCTGCAGCCGGTGGCAACCCCAGGCTGAAAGATGCTCACACGAATCATCCTGCGACCCATCCCCCGGAGCGGGATGCGAGAGGGGAGCCTTGCAGCAGAGTGAAGGTCCTGACACCCAACGGCTTGCCGCTGGCACCACAGCCCCTGTCAAAACCAGCCTGACCTCCTGGGTGGGTGAGCATCTCCTGTAGTTCTATGAAAGCTCTTCCGAGGGAGGCAGGTGAAGATGAAAAGCAGCACGGGAAGACGTTCCGCGTTACCTCCTTTTGAATTTTCCCTTCACCCTGCAACTGCCCTGCAGCGTGAGAAGCAGCCTGCTCCCATGCCTGCTGGCCTTGAAAAATGAGGTGGGGAAACCCAGGGAAATGACTCATCAAGGAGCTCCTGGAAGAAGAGAGACCTAGAGTCGGTAGCTGCAAGAAGGTATTCCAAAGCCCAAGCTGGAAAACCCAGCAGATGCAGGGGAACGGTCCCGGTCCCCTTCACGCCAAGGTGGACCTCGCGGAGGCCGCTCCTTCGCCGGCTCGGCCAGAGTTGCGTTTATCGTTCTTCTGCTTGGAGTTCTCCCTCCTGGCGAGGCTGAAGGACAGTTTATTACAGCGTTGGGACCGTTCTCATTGTGGCCCAGCAGCTGCGTCTCACCAGCTGCCAGGTCGTCTGTGTGACTAAGCAGCCAGAGTTCCCAAATATAGCCACGCCACGGGGGCTCTTGCCAGTCTTTTCCCTTCATTTTTCCCTCTTCCTGTTTAATAAAGGCGGGCAAAGTCAGCTCACGACGACTTTTCAGTCAAGAGGCCACGGTCCAGACTCGGGGCAGCACAGCATCTGATAGGTGGCCTTGCAAAGTCTCTGGTCTAGACCAGGCATCCGGACCCTCCGTGCCTCACCCCGCGTGTGCTCCACGCAGGCGTGTCTGAGGAGGTCCTCGTGATTCAGGATGGAGTGTTCATGGGTAAGGCAGGGGCAGCAGACAGGGGGGGGAGACTGAACTTGGTGTGTTACGGCCAGAGTGATGGTCCACTCAAGTCTTTTGAGGTCAGGAGGTCCTCAGAGCAGTGCTTGCCTCCTGGTTTGTGTTCATATAACGTCCAGCTAAGCTCAGGCTCAGTACCAACGGGTATCATGGGCAGATGAAGAATCATAGAATCATTTGGGGTGGAAGAGACCTTTCAGCTCAGTGAGTCCAACCACTCCCCCAGCAGTGCCAGGGCACCACTGCCCCCTGTCCCTCAGCACCACAGCTCCATCCACGGCTTGGAAACCCCTCCAGGGATCATGGGGACTCCACCCCTGCCCTGGACAACACTGGTGGGGAAGAAGCTTTTCCTGATATCCAACCTAGATAAGCAAGGAGGATCTTATTGCACTGGACTGAGATGCAGGAGATGGGAATTGTTTCCAAATCTGCTGCAGATGTATTCTGTGATTTTAGAGAATTTCCTTAAACTCCCAGAATCCTGGTTCCTTCTCTCTCTCTCTCTCTCTTCATTTGACTTTTATGTCTATAGACTCAGTCAGGGAGCCTGATGTTTGTACAAAGAAGGGTACAGAGCTTTTTCCTCTGGTCTCACTTAAGAAAGAAAAAGAGTGAAAGATGTGGGCAGAGAAAATAAGAAGAATTCTCTCTCATTTCACACTGTTGGGAGGAGCATATTTGCAGGAATGGAAGATATGAAAAACCATAATAAAAATAATGCTGCTTTCCTCCAGATGTCATTGATCAGCCACAGCTCAGGCTGCTCCCACCGTGTCTCCCTTGCTTGGACAGGTCAAAGCACCCACCCAACCTGCTGCATCACCTTTAGGGTTCCCCACCACGACACTCAGGGGACAGCCCTCCTCCTGCCTTTGTCTCAGAGTCAGGAAGATGAACGGTGCTGAGGGGGGATAAATCATGTTGCCTCCCAAGTCAGGGAAAGCTTGAAGAGCGTTTTCCTTCAACGTTCCATGTGGTGCTGAGAGAATTGGGATGGTTCCACCCTCCATACCCTCCTCCTAGATCAAGGAGGCCATCGTGTTCGTAACAAGCGGGTTTTGTTTTCAGAGCTGTTTCCTGATTTTTGTTTCCACTTTGCTCCTTCCTCAAGAAAAATCTGGGAGCAGCCTGAGTGTGTTTGGGTTATCTCACGGATCGTTCTGACTCCTTACAGGGTTACTTGAAGCAGTGCCGGAAGAGGAGGGACATGTTCAGTGATGAACAGCTAAAGATCATCTTCGGTAACATCGAAGACATCTACAGGTTTCAGATGGGTTTTGTCCGGGACTTGGAGAAACAGTACAACAACGAGGACCCTCATCTCAGTGAAATTGGACCCTGTTTCCTTGAACACGTGAGTTCGTGTGGCATTTTTTGTTTGGGAGTTTTGGGGTTGGGTTTTGTGTTGGGTTTTTTTTTTTTTGGCAGGGGATGGGATTGGGATAGCAGAGAAAGTCAGGAGGCAGGAACCACTGGAGAGAACTTTGGTTATGTTCTAGTTCCCTGCCACAGAATATTCCAAGGCCTTTTGTTTACTTCATGAGCTAGAGGTGCAGGGAGAATTCAAAGTGAAGCGTGTATTTGGATAACTCCCCCCGTACCTTTGAATCCCAGCACCTCGTCACATCCCCCCTTACTCATGTTATGTAGGTACAATGTCCCCCACCTTATTTTGCTCTTTGGAACATGACTTAAACCCACTCACAGGCCATCCTTATCAGGTCATGGTGACCAGAAGGTTAGAAAAGGGTAAAAGAATTCAGTGCAGTAAAAAGAGGCCTTAGAAATAGAGGAGAGCAAATGCCAGGGCTGTTGTTGTGGCACCGAGATGCGTTTGGGAGAGGTGAAAACCCCGTTCACCTTCAGGTGCCTTCTCCTGCAGAGCTGCTGGGCTGGGTGGGGAGGTGCCAGCTCCTGCTTCTTGCTGCCCGGGTGGCAGCAGGGCAGCAGATACAGTCTCAGGCCAGGTCCACACTGCAGAGGACATTTTAGCTGACAGTACAGTCCCGGAGGCTTTTGTGCAGCCCATCATACTGTTACGTAAGCCACGTAACTACAGGAGCTGAGAAACTGGCCAGGAAATGTCAAGAAGATTCTAGTCCTGCAGTTCCAGGCTTTGCTTTAAGGAGAGCGAAGTGGATCTGAGCTTACACGTGAGGTGCTGCACCCTGGGATGCAGATCCTGTGCATCCCATTAACTTTTGTTACTTGCAGCGAGGGCTGAGCTGGAAAACCTTCATTTCTCATTAGAGAAAGTTCTGATAGGCACTCACAAAACTTGAGGCTGGCATCTCTAAAAAGGTTCACAGCATCTCTTAAGCATCATTGGTCTTCTAATTGGAAAGCAGGCTTCTTCTCGAGAGGTTGCAGGGTGGCGTTAACGTTGCTCGTTTTTCTCAGAGCCTGCAATCTCTGCTGCTTGCTTCTGAAGCAGCAGCATATTCCACCTCAGTGATGAAAAGACCTAAGGAATGTCGGGGAGAATGAGCAGCTAAAACTTCATGTCTCAAGGCTGTGTCATTCCTAGTGACAGTGGCGAGATTTGCTGCCCTTCTTCGGAGGGAAATCTGACGCTTATCTGTCATCAGATAAGGGCTGGAAGCTGGCTAATGAACTCCTGATAAATTATCCCCGTTTAGCCATTTGGGGAAACTGAGGGATGAGGATGTTAAGATCTTGTTATATGGATCTGCAGAGCATCTTGTTCTTCATCTGCTTCAGGAGGAGAGAGGCGCCAGCGCTCGGCCCAGCTGCGGGGATGGGGAAGAAGCTGGGCTCCCCTATGCCCAGGTTTCTTGGGCCCTTAGGGGACAGAGAAATTCTCAGATTCTCTTCAACACACCCCATACCTACAGAGACCTCAGCGAGCGATGTGTCGGTGTGCAGGCCCCTCTCAGCCTCCCTTTTCCCCCAAAGGCATCATGCAGCACCTCCTCCCAGCAGGAAAAGTCCCCTAGGATCAGCCCTCCCTCCCCCTGCTCGGGGGGTTCGTTCTTCTTTAGCTGTAATGTGGTCTTACTGGGGAGTTGGGTATTTAGATGGCACCAAGTTAGGCGGATTTGTTGTTCTGCTTGAAGGTAGGGAGGCCCTACAGAGGCATCTGGACAGGCTGGATCGATGGGTTGAGGCCGATAGGATGAGGTTCAGCAAGGCCATGTGCTGTGTCCAATTCTTGGGTCACGACAACCCCCTGCAACACGTCAGGCTGGGGCAAAGTGGTGAGCAGTGAAGCTGGGGAAGGGGCTGGAGCACAAGGGTGGTGAGGAGCCACTGAGGGCCCTGGGCTTGTTCAGCCTGGAGAGAAGGAGGCTGAGGGGAGACCTTCTGGCTCTGACAGCTCCTGACAGGAGGATGGAGCTGAGGGGGTGCTGGTCTCCCAAGGAACAAGGGACAGGACAAGTGAAACCAGCCTCAAGTTGGTCCCAGGGGAGGTTTAGTTTGGAGCTGAGGAGCAAGCTTCCCCTTGAGGGGTTGTCCAGGGCAGTGGTGGAGTCCCCATGATCCCTGGAGGGGTTTCCAAGCCCCCCGTGGAGCTGTGGTGCTGAGGGATGTGGGTTAGCAGTGCCCTGGCCGTGCTGGTGGAGCGGTTGGACTCGATGAGCTGAAAGGTCTTTTCCCACCAAAGCAACCCTATGATCCTGTGACTGCTCGCAGTGCTCGTCTGACGTGTCCTCCCCTCCGTGTGCATCCCCTCTCCCCTGCCTCTCACAGCAAGACGGCTTCTGGATCTACTCGGAGTACTGTAACAATCACCTGGACGCGTGCATGGAGCTTTCCAAGCTGATGAAGGACAGCAGGTACCAGCACTTCTTCGAAGCGTGTCGCCTGTTGCAGCAGATGATCGACATTGCCATCGACGGTTTCCTGCTGACACCGGTGCAGAAGATCTGCAAGTACCCTCTGCAGCTGGCGGAGCTGCTCAAGTACACCGCGCAGGACCACAGGTACACCCCTCCTGCCACGGGGATGGATCCTGCTCCCCGCTTCGTGACGCGCGCACACGGGGTTGGGCTTTGGGTTTGCTTTGGTTGGGGTTTTTTTTTTTTTTTTTCCCTTCTCCAGCTCTTCACGACACGGTGTATAAATGGAAGCAGGGCAGAGGGCGAGCAGGCAGTTAGCTTCTCAAAGCTCTGGTTCTCAGTGGAGCCAAACTCGTCTCTAATCAGACGTGTGAACTAATTACCCTCGGATGTACTCTCTGATGCTACCCGTTATGCTAGAAAAACTGCCTAATTAGCACTCAGTGGTCAGAGAGGCTCAGTCCTTCCTCCTGACGAGGACCTCAGCACGTAGCGAGCAGATCCGCAGCTCCAACCTGAATACGCTCCGATTTGGGCAGAGTTTAGAACCTCCTCTGCTTTCCAGCCCGATTCCATCCTGGATCTTGCCGTTGGGTTTAGGTTCTGAGGAGGTCCCACCAATTTGATTGCTTCCCAAAATTTCCAGGATCTCTTCTGCTGCTGTCGAGGGCAATCAGCCTGACTCCCTGAGCTTAAAGTAAATCAAGAATAGGACCTACTCTTGATACCACTTGTGATATATTGCTATAAAAATAACGTGAAAGAAGAATCGGGCCCCCTAAGAGTGGATTTTCTCCTGCCTTGCCAATTTTCTTTCTTTTTCCAAAACCCATTTAAGAGGAAGTGCTCCAGAGAACAAAAAGGACCACAGATGTTTCAGAAACTTCTGCGAGTGTTGGATTTTTTTTGGTTTTCCCCAAACTCAGCTCTGAAAGTGCAGAGAGACGTGTCAGGAGCAGAGATGTGTTGATTTGCTTTGACCTGATTCACGGGTTTGATTGATGGTTGCTGAACGCCCAGTCCAAAATTACCCATTTGGACATGGATTTGGCTCCAGCTGCAATTTCTGGTTTTCCCTTCATAATGAGACCAAATCAAGCTTGGAGCAGAGTCGTGGGAACAGTAGGGCATCAGAAACCAGCTCTAGAATCCCAAATGTTGTGGCTTTTTTTTCCCTTACCAGCCACGTGAAGTCCCCCCCCCCCAGCACTTGAAGTGAATTCAGATGTGGCTTTGTGATGGGAAGGCGAAGCAGCCTCGGAGAGAAGAGCTCTGTGTTTAAAATGACCTTCTCTGGGTCACTTGGTAGCAACACCGAAGGGGATGTGGACAGAGTGATTGCACAAGGGCTGGACTATTTTGAGACCGCGTTCCTTTTTAACTTTGGGATGTTCTGCAATCAACATGTTGTTAAGTAACCAGATATGGTCATATTCTGAGGAAACTTGGACCTTTCCTGGAGCACAAGGGTGCTGAGGAGCAGCTGAGGGACCTGGGCTTGTTCAGCCTGGAGAGAAGGAGGCTGAGGGGAGAGCTTCTGGCTCTGACAGCTCCTGACAGGAGGATGGAGCCAGGGGGGTCAGGCTCTGCTCCCAAGGAACAAGCGACAGGACAAGAGGAACCAGCCTCAATCCAGGGGAGGTTTAGTTTGGAGCTGAGGAACGATTTCTTCCCCTCCAGGGTTGTCCAGGGCTGTGCCAGGCTGCCCAGGGGGTTTCCCTGGAGGGGTTTCCAAGCCGTGGAGCTGTGGTGCTGAGGGACAGGGGGCAGTGGTGCCCAGCAGTGCTGGGGGATGGTTGGACTCGATGATCTCAGAGGTCTCTTCCAACCAAAACAATTCTATGATTCTGTGTTTCAAGCGTTCGGAGAGCCTGGGAGGGACCAGTCCTCATACCAGACAATCTTAATGGCACCAGTGAGGAAAGTGAGGCACGGAGGGCGTGTGTCTCATTTCCCACCAGAGGGTTCTGCGTTGGGCTGTGCGGAAAACCCGGGCTGTGCCAGTTCTCTGCCCAAAATCCCCAGTAAGTCTGGCCTTGGGACCAGGGCTGAGCTGAGCAGAGCCTGAGAACGGAAAATCAAATCCTCTTTGGGGCATGTCGTGCCGTGGCAAAACCAGACCGAGGGAAGAGCCAGATCCCTGCGGGGTGGGATGCTGTGAAGGTCAGCTCCCAAGGAGAGGAACTGGAAGCCAACTGGGGAGCTTCAGCTGGGCCCATGAACCAGGCGGCGAGTGGTCCTCGTGCGCTCGCAGTTTGACAGTGCTCACAATTAGATTGCCAGTCAGAAGCTGGAAAATTATAGAGTGGACTAATGCTCACAATGAAATCAGGCTGGTCGTTGGCTGGACCGGGAGTCTCTTAGGCACGCTGATTGGAATTTAATATGTAGAAAATACTGTTTAAATCAATTGAACCGTTCACAGAGCAACGCGGAGCTGAGAGAGGACCCGGAGTGCCAAGGACAGCATATTTGTTGACTTCACCTAGCCGTGGGGGGATAGGCTGTGCTATTTTACCTCCCTCTCCACTAATTCCCTCCTTGTAGAGCTCTGGATCTTCCCTGCACTGGTCAGGGCGACAGAGCTGGAACCAGAAGCCTGGCCAGTCTCCTCCACTTTAGCACACGATAGTTGGCAGGACTCTAGACTTGCATTCCAGAGGAGCACTGGGAAGAGGTCACTGCAGCCCCAGTATAACCAACAAGCAATTTATGTACCTTCATTTCATAGTTCACACTATCCTGTTATTATTTCACCAGCCAAATGCTTTGCTTATGGTATTTTTTTTTCTTAAGTTTTTGCCAGCTCTGCCCCAGACATGAGCTAAGAGCCCAAAAAAAGAGTTGAGCCATGACTCTTTTCTTCATTACTGCATGGAAGAACAATGTGCACGGGGTTTCCTCTTCGAGCAGAACATTGGAGTGAGCGAATTAGCATCACCAAGATAAAACCCAGTGCGATTGGCAGCGGTCCCCTCTGCCCGGAGGCAGGCCTGGGGATGGTTTCAGAGCCTGGCTCCCTTCTATTGCTTATTGTTTTGAGGCTGGTTCATTTGAATTTTTCACAAAGCTGCATCTGTTCACCTCTAAAAGATTTACTCCAGCTTAATATGAATTAAATATAGGAAGGTCCTGGTGTCCTGAGTGCTCCTGCTGCAGAACCCAGCTGGAGTTAGGAGCATATGGACTTGTTAGGTGAGGAAGAGGAGGCTCTGCTAACGGCTGGACTTGACGTTGGCCTCCCTCCTTGGCCGTGAGCGTAACTGCGAGGAGATTTTCAGTGGCTGTCTCTAAACCCAACACCTCTCCCCACCTCTGCAGATCCTTCCTGGACATAGTGACTTCCTTATTTCCCTACAAGAACTCAAGGGCATTTTGAAGACCAGGAGAACATCTCTCTGGCATGGCTCCTTACACCCCCAGGAGCTCACTCTCTTCATGCAGGTGGCCCCACAAAGGAAGGCATGAGAAATTCTTCATTGTCTATCACATTAGATATCTCAAACAGCCCATTCTCTGGTCTTGATTTTGTTGAAGGACCAGTTCCTGATGTTCTGGGACTTGTAGGATTTCTTTTTTTTTTAACCTCAGAGTTTTGATGTAAGAATTTAATAGAAATTGAAAACGCTTCTCAAGATTTCATCCAGGAAATGGTGGTAAAATGACAACATCCCATTGTGTATCATATTGTGACTATTTCTTCATATTTATCCTTTCTGGATCACAGGGGGAAAGGGACCTCGTTCACAGCATCCACCCCAATTTCAGCTGTCGCTGGTGCGGTTCTTAGTGATAATCAATACAGCCATTCCCCCTGCAGCTGCCCAAGATGGCAGTTTTTCTCATTAGTCGGCAATCAATATCAACCCTTAAGTTAATAATATACATCATGGTGGTGTTATGGCAACTGGCCTTGTCTGTCTTCCCGGTGGAAATGAACATGAAGGCTCCTTGGAACGGAAAAGGCAGCGCGGGGCGGAAATCGATAGCATTGATTTCAGCACCACGCTCTGAAAGGACTGATCATCGTTTTCGCTGACCCCGG
Source organism: Todiramphus chloris collaris (assembly GCA_025345505.1). Classification (NCBI taxonomy): domain Eukaryota; kingdom Metazoa; phylum Chordata; class Aves; order Coraciiformes; family Alcedinidae; genus Todiramphus; species Todiramphus chloris. The sequence continues at coordinate 1,564,843 of JANVCC010000073.1, forward strand.
CAGGAGCCTGTTTTCTCTCGCCGTTATTGCACTCACGGGCCTGCCCGGGGGGAAGGAACACCCACCAAAACGGCTTTGATTTCCTGCAGGTAGAGTGAATGCCATGGGATCAGTGCTCTGTGGCACTCCCGGAGTCCCCTTTTGGCTCAGGAGGTCTCCTTCAGGTGTCCGATTGGAAAACGTTTTCTGGTGTTGGTTTGTAAAATGGAAAAATTCAGACCCAAGGACGGAGGCAATCATGGAATCATTATGGTTGGAAAGGACCTCCAGGGTCATCAAGTCCAACCTTTGTCCTAGCATTTCTCAACCACTACACCATATCCTCAAGCTCCACATCGAAGCGTCCGGACTTTCTTTCAGGGTGCTCTTTAGCCGAGCACCTTCAGGCTCTAAGGAGCAGTGTTCGCAGCGGTTGGACGTTGGGTTGGAGGGGCCCAGACAGTTGGAAAGCAGCTGAGGAGCTGGCTGGGTTCTCTGTCCCACGCTCGCACAATTTCAGTTTCCAGCGAGCTGCTCTTTCGTGATGGTCCAGAGAGACGTTGCTGGTGGGGGGAAGAAAAATGAGGTGTCGTAGCAATGAGTGGCAAATCCTGCCCGCCTTCCTGTCTGAAGGGATGGTGAGGTTGTGCTGCTGGTAAGGATGGACTCCCGGGCGTTTCCACTGCTCTGTTTCACGGGCTTCTCTTTTGTGTTCCGACAGCGACTACAGGTATGTGGCTGCTGCTCTCGCCGTCATGAGGAACGTGACTCTGCAGATCAACGAGCGGAAGCGGCGGTTGGAGAACATTGACAAGATAGCTCAGTGGCAGGCGTCTGTCCTGGACTGGGAGGTATGGTAGACATTTGTCCCTCCTTGAGGTGCTGTAGACCTGGGAAAAAAAGCAAATTCCGTGCCATTGTTGAATTATCCAACACCGCGTAGTTTGTTTCACGCAACGTAGCCTCGGGATTGAGCTTGGGATGGGGAAGAGCTGTTTACAGTCTGCAGGGACAGTGTTTCAGCTGTGAACCAGTAATGATACGCTGAAGGAAATCTAGGATCCAGTTCCAAGTTCATCAGCAGGGATCTGGAGTAACTTCGGCGATTGCAGTGCCGTTGGTGTGAGGTTTGGACCAGACTCTGCGTGTGTTCTGGCTCTGTGCTGTGTCCTTGGGGGAGAAGTGGGGAAAGAGAGAGCACAAAGCCTTAGAAATTGTGACAGGGTAAGAAACCGGAGAAGACTTGTCTGGTGGCTGCTTTCTGATTAGATGCCAAAACATTAAGCTGAAGCGAGAGATGCTATTTGCACATTTAAAATGAGTACCCACTTAAAGATGCTTCTGAACCACCCCTACGTGTAGCGATTGTATAATGAAGGAGCCAGGAAACGCAGGCAGAGGCAAAGTCAGCAGAGGGGTTCCTCACTAGCAGGCTCCTACGTTTTTGCCATGTGTTTGAGCCACACTAAAATCACGTTCTCCTTTTTGTCCCTGGTTTTTGTTGTTTTTCCCATCGTTGCATGTGTGTGACCCCCAAACAGGGGGTTTGGAGCAGTCCAAGGACAAGATGTTTTTGTAGAGCACTGTCTGGGTTGTCATCAGTTTATGTGTTTAGCCAGTAGATAGAGTGATGCAAGAGTTTTTCTTCCACTTCACAGGCAGGAAGACCTGGAGTAACTAAGCCAATGGCATCATACTGTGTAAATCAGTGTATGGGAAAGGCACGTTAATCCTTTAATTATCCCCTCCCCAAGAAAAGATCTGGGAAGGCTGGAAAGTACAGCTGCATCCCCTTCTGATTGTCTGTCTTCCTTGACCGAGGTGGTTTCGTTGCCGTAACAAAGGCTGGTTTCAGCCCTGAGCTAATGCGGGGCATCGGTGAGAGATGCCGAGACCCTCGCTGTAAATAAATCTAGATGAAGGGTGGACGGGTGCCAAGTCAGTGAATATTCATGTGTGAGTGGGAAGCCAAGGTGACCTCCATGTAGGATCTGTGGAATAGCTCTTTCTTTTCCATTAGCTTGGGTTGATAATTCATTTTTATTTAGCCATATCCTTGATAATTCTTTTCCTTCTGAGCTTTAGCCATACCCTTTGTAGTTCTCTCCCGCTCGGCAGTACCCGTTCTTTATCTCCATCTTGTTCTCAGGAACTTGCCAGATCATTCTTGCAGGCTTTTGTTTCCAAATCCTAAGCACAATGTTGCAGCAACATCCTTCAGTTTCTCAGAATACAGCAAAACCAGCTGTCGCTACCCCTCAGAGATGGGATAGGAACACAGCTGCTGCCCCCATTCAAAGGAAAACACCTTTCTTGCCATTTTTAGTCTGGGTTTTGGATCAAGAAGAGTCGTAGATTGTGAAGAGAACGCTAGAGGATGAGAGCTGGATCCGGCAGGAGACTCTCACTGCTTGTTTCTTTCCTCTAAAGTAACTTCTGAAGCATCAGGTCCAGCCCCCACTTGACAAGTGTCCACGTCACGGCCAGAAGGATGCACAGCACCCCAGAACACCCCAGAGGGAACGATGGTTCGGTGCCGGGAGAGAGCGGGAGGAACCCGAAGCGGTGCTGGGTGCTCAGATCCGTCCCAGATCCGTGCAGAGCCTTTTAGGCATTGCCAACCCAAGCAGCTGACCTCAAAGTCCCCGCTCAGCTGGTGTCTGTCCCTAGGACACGTCTCCCGGGACGTAGGCTGTCAGGGGCTGATCGCTTACCCAGCCTCCAAGGAAGGGTTCGAGCGCTCATCTTCTTCACACGGGCGGTTATGGAGCTGAAGAGAGATTTCCCAGTATGTCTCCCCAGCCTCTCCCAGTCTGGGGGGGTCATGTGTTTATTATCTGGTCAGGCTTGTTTTTCAGCCAGGGCACAGAGCAGAGATAATCCCCAAGCCCCACTCTGAGTTGCACACAGTGAATTATTTCAGCGGCAGCCAAGGCTAAATATTGAAGCAGGTTGAAATCTTCTGTTTGGGGAACTGTCTCTTGCTTCAGCATCTCCAGCCGAGCGAGGTTGGCTCTCTGAGTTTGAAGTTGCATTTTCATTTCTAAATTTACCCGTGTGTGGCGATGAGATGATGTTGGGAAAAGATTTTGAACCGGGGCAGGGGGGGAGAAAAAAACCCGACGCAAACAAAAAAATAACATCTAGTGAGCAGCTACTTGAGCTGTTCTTGTACAGCAAGTGTGCGTCCACGTTTTCGTGCGAGCAGAGGGTGTTAGTGGGAGTGGAGGTGTAGTGCTGATCCCACAAGGAACTGAAAACACAGGGAGTGTGTCCCAGCTGATTTCAGCAGAGGGGATTTCGCCGAATCCCATGGAGTCGTTCCTGATGTGTTCCAGGAATCATCCCCCGCGATTTTCCCCGTGAAGGTGAATTTCAGGGACAGTGCTTGAAAACACACAAACATCCTTGAGTTAAACCAAGGCTGGATCATTTATTTATACTTTTTTTCCCCCACAAGCAGGGTCTGATGGTTTAAATTGCAAACGGGACCAGGACAGGGTGGCCTGACTCCAGCGGCAGCCGATAATTGCGCTGTGGCAGCCGGGGCGTGAAGTCTTAAGGAATTATTGGCAGCTTTGGCAGCTTTAGACAAGTAATGACTGAGTGGAATCTTCGGGGAAGATTCTGATCTCACGGGCTGTTGTAAATGAGGAATAATCCCCGCCGCTTCGCGACGCGCCCCGCTATAATTTGTAGGAACGCGGTCTCGACCGAAAAGCCTGAGCTGGGCTCTTGCCCACGCGTGACTCACTGCTTTATTTTGTAACCTGGATTCCCAGGATATAAACAGCCGTGGAGAGGGGCTGCCCCTGCCCGCACCCAATTCTCCAGCGCCTTTTGTCCTTGCCGTTGTTGATGGCGCGGAATGCAGGGCTTCCACCGCCTCCCGCCGAGACCTTTCAAAGCCTGAGAGCTCTCTTGATGATGAAGTGTTTCCTGATGTTCAACCTCTGTTTCTCTCCGCTTGGCGTCATCCCCTCGCTTGTAGTTAAATACCCTCGGATCAAAACGGTGGCATTTAAAGGCAGGCAGGGCAGGCAGGCAGAGCGAGCTGGAGCAGGTTCCGAACAGCCTGAGAGGTCTCCTCTGAATCAGGCCCCAAAGGGGCTGGGCAGAGCCCGTCCTGGGCAGCCCTTACACCCTTACACCCTCAGTGCCTCCTTGTGCTCTTGGCCTCTGAGAGAGTTGCAGCTCTCGGTGGTTGGTGGGTACTATCTGGATACGCACACACACACTGGTGCTGTGATTCCCACAGAGCCCATCCCATCATCTTTGCAAAGTCCTTCCAAGCCCCTGTTTTCTCCCCCCTTCACAGGCACACAAGTGAAGGAGAAGTCATAGAATCTCCAATTGTTTGGGATGGAAGAGCCCTTTAAGATCATTGTGTCCAACCATTCCCCTGGCACTGCCAGGGCACCACTGCCCCCTGTCCCTCAGCACCACAGCTCCACGGGGGGCTTGGAAACTCCTCCAGGGGTCACGGGGACTCCATCCCTGCCCTGGGCAGCCTGGGACAGCCCTGGACAGCCCTGCAGGGGAAGAAATTGTTCCTCAGCTCCAACCTAAACCTCCCCTGGGGCGACTTGAGGCCAGTTCCTCTTGTCCTGTCCCTTGTTTCTTGGGAGCAGAGCCCGACCCCCCTGGCTCCATCCTCCTGCCAGGAGCTGTCAGAGCCAGAAGGTCTCCCCTCAGCCTCCTTCTTTCCAGGCTGAACAAGCCCAGGTCCTTCAGCTGCTCCTCACCACACTTGTGCTCTTGACCCCCCCCCAGCTTCATTGCCCTTCTCTGGCCACACTCCAAGGTCGCTGCCTTTCTTTCTCTGCCTGCTCCTGTGCAGTCTTTGCTGGGCAGCCACTGGGGCAATGTGTTCACCACTCTGCTGGCCTCCTCATGGCTCCTGCAAGCCCACGGAGGCACGCTGGTGAGCGTGGTGAACTGCAGCACCCAGCTCCTGGGCAGGATTTGCAAGGTCATCCTTTGCTAGGGCATGACCAGGGTGCCCACCGCTGCCTTGAGGCAGCTTCACCCTTCCCAAGACCCCTTTACAGACAATGTTCCTCCCATTCCCTGGGAGGGGAATCTCTGGAGGTCCCCGAGCCAGTGCTGGGATGTTTGGCACAAGAGAGAGCCTTGCTCATCAGCCTGGATTAGTTTTAACGTGGTATTTAAACAGATGACTTTGGTTTAAGTGGTTATCTGGATACTTCCACCAAAGATTCCCAAGGGTTGCCACTTTGGCAGCTTTCAAGAGTATTAAGTTTACGTGACAGGAAAAATATATATAATTAGGAAATAAAATGAACACTGTCCTTTTAAATTTCTTCCCATCCTTGTTATGTACGGGTCCTCTAAATCAAGACTTGGTGCCCTTAATTATGTAATGTATAATAGTTGGCCTCAGCCTAATATTACGTTATTGAATCCAAGAATGACATGAAAAAAAACCAGCTGCCTGTGACCACCGTAGTGTTTTCAGAGCGAGGACAGCCCGGCGAGAAATCCTCCTGGGGAAACAAAACCTTGCATCAGGGACCAAAACAGATCTCTCTGCGTTTTTAACTTCTTCTTTTCTTTTTTTTCCACACGCCCCCCTCCAGCCACAGAAGGTTTCAAAACCCAGGCCTGATGCAAAGGACAGCATTTCTCTCCCTTGCCTTTCTGTGATCTTCCCGTAGCCCAGGGTGCTAATCAGCCTGCCCGTCTCTAATTAAAGAGCAGCGGTGTCGGGCAGCAGAGAGCCCTGCTCTCCGCGGGTTGCTTGGCAAGGGGGATTCTGTGCCCAGCAGTGACAGCAAAGAGCCGTGTCAGGCGCTGGGCTCGGGCACAGGGTGGGCACAGGAGCGGGTCCCCCGGGCTGATGGGTGTTCCTGAGCCTGGGACAGCGTCTGCTCAGGGATTGCTCATGGGAAGGAGGAGCAGGACGGAGCAACGTGCCCTTCGTGTCACGGTGGGGCTCCCAACGGCATTTCTTTTGTGACCCCAGCAAAACCCCTTTGGTTCTCCCCAGTTCCTCAGCGCAGAAGGTGGTGGTTACCTATGGCATCACTGGGGAGCTGATGATTGGTGTCACTCTGTAGCAGCAGCAGCAGAGCTGCCCCTGTGCTGCACCAGACAGTTTTAGCCCTAGGACTTTATATGTCATTCGAGTGCTGGCAAGCTCAAGGGAGCATGAAGCTCACGTCCAGCCTGGATCTGGGTGACCTTCTGCTCCCGTTACTGCATACGAGGTAGCTGGACTGCAGGAAGAAGAGGGGAGTTAGCTTTCTTCCTGCCACCCTTCCTATGTTGCAGGACACGCAGTGAGAACCCGAGATGCCAGCTGAGGAGGGCTGAGGTTTTTGTCTCCTAGACTTAGAGGATAACTCAGGTTGGAAGAGACCCCAGGAGGTCATCTAGTCTTCTCTTGGCCGTTCTGCTGAAGTCAGTAGGACATCTGCCAGTTCAGAGTAATGAAAAGTCCCACCTCGTCCTTTTTTAGCAGTATTTCTCTTAACTTCCAGAAGGAAACAGATGATCCAGCCTCTTAGAAGAAGATGGGCAAGGAAAACACTCTATTTTTTTAATTTATTTTTATTTTTTTCCTAGTTTTATACAGGGTGGGAGGTGGCAGGACCACACCAGTGCCCTGCCCTAGCAGCCGAGGAGCTGCTGCTCTGGGGGCTGGGGCTGGCCAGCCATCTGCTAGTCCAAAACTATGTGCAATTTCCAAACTGGCTGACCCAACGTTGGGAATCATCTATTTCTAGCCTGTAGATTGTGTGTATATGTATATATATCTCTCTATCTTTCTCTCTCTCAAGTGTTTTCCCAACAGAAAAAAAATGCAATACAAATGCCATCCTTTCGGATCTGCATTTGTTGGGCTTGTATTGCTTGCAGGGACTATACAGTTTGGATCCAGCTAATCAAGTAGAAGTGTTTACAGAGTCCTCTGTGTGTCCTCAGGCTCGAGATGCTACCACAGGAGTAAAAGACAAAACCGCCTTTCCATTTTTAGCAGCCAGCCTCTTCTAGGCTCACCCCCTCTCAGCAAAGCTGCCACCCGTAGGTTTGCCTGAGTCTTCTTTCTGTAAGCTCAGGCTTAGCCAGGAAGAGCCACACTTTCTGGAGCTGGTGTGTTCTCTTCAGAGGGTTCTTACGCTGAGCTGTCACAGCAGCACACAGGTCCCCTCTTTCTGGCCAGGAGGTACCACGGCTGAAATTGGACCCTGAAATGGCACTCCAGAATTGTTCTGGTTGGAAGAGACCTTGAAGCTCATCGAGTCCGACCGTTAACCCAGCTCTGCCAGGGCACCACTGCCCCCTGTCCCTCAGCTCCACGGCTTGGAAACCCCTCCAGGGGTCACGGGGACTCCAGCCCTGCCCTGGGCAGCCTGGCACAGCCCTGGGGAACCCTCCAGGGGAACAAACTGTTCCTCAGCCCCAACCTAAACTATCCCTTCTGGGAAGGACCCTCTGTGTTCCCAGGAAGTTCTCCCCTAATTACACCTCCTGATACTGCGGGCAGGGAGGTGAGATGGCGAGGTGGATAAATCCCTTGCTAAGGCCATTGGGAAGTCTGTGCTGCAGCATGATGATGCAGTGACTTAATGAAGTTGCTGTTGTCACAGGGCCCAGGGACTCGCTTCCAATCAATGCTGAGAGGTTAATTACACGTTTACCTGAACAGCAGTCTGAAATCCTCACCAAGAAATTCAGAGTGGGGTTGACTCTTGGTTACTTTGGCACCTACAAGCGTGAGCAGTACCAGAAGAACTCTTCTGGGTGCCCCCCATAGCTGGCTGAACCTTTAGAAGCTGTTTGCTGAGATTTTTGGGATGCTCCTGTCCCAAAATTGGTTCAGGTCTGGCAACAAGGCCAGAACTGCACTAGTTTCAGAGCCAAGAAGGAAAAAACCCAAAAAACCAAACGACCTGACTTTTCTCTCTCTTGCTCCTGAATCCTGCCCCTTCCCTTTCAGCTGAAGTCATCCTGCTGCCTTCTGTGGTGTTTCAGAGCGAGATGCACACCGAGGTGCCCTGAGGGCAGGTGGTGGTGAATTCACCCTCTTTTAATAAATAGATTTTAATTAACTTTTTAAAAAGTCCAGCTCATCCCAATTAGCGGAGGGTGACTGCATTTGTTCTCCGGGAGAGTGGGAGAGCCAGGGCTGTGTTTCCAAGACCATCTGCTCATGAATCCTTAAAAAAAATACTTAAAAAATGGAAGAGGAAAACAAGTGTTAGCTGGAGGCAGAGAAGGGGTGAGGGCATTCTGGCAGGAAGCCGGGGAGGCTTTGCCAGCCGGGGGGCACCCGTGGCTGCCGGGGGAGTCGGGGTGGTCCTGACAGTCTTTTGGAGATGGGGAGCTCTAAGGAGCTATGGGAGAAGGGGCTGGAATCACCGGAACGAGTGGGAAGAGGCACCAGTCTAGAGGGGGGAGTTGTGCCAGCCTCGCCTCGGGTAGGGGAATTGGTATCTCAGAGTAGATGACTTGGGTTGCTGGCTGGAGATTTCAGGAGGGGATGTGCTTTGGGGTGCGGTTTTCCAAGGAGGGGGTGCCAGGGAATTTGTTACCTGGAATACAAAGCGGCTCCATGGTGGGCAGGAGGAAGAGGCTTTGCTGTCAGAGGCTTCGCTCTCAGGGTGCCACCAGCACCTCCAGTGCTATCCAGGGCCTGGGTGTACCTGGAGAGGGGGGGAACAGGGTCAGTGTCTGGAGCAGCTCTTTCCTCACGGCAACGTGACCCGTGCTGACTGAGCTCCAAGTGTCCCCACTTACTACATTTATGTCTGGTCCTTCAGAATTGTCCCCTAGCTCCAGTTTCTGGTCTGAACTTGCATGGGGTGGCTTTCACCGCTGCAGAAGGGCCAGGATCTTACTTAATTACTGCTTCTCCCCATCCTGCAAAGAGAAATGTGTCCACTGGCTGGGAGCAGTGGTTCACTCGGCTTCCTTCTCTCTGCCCTCCAGGGAGACGATATCTTGGACCGCAGCTCAGAGTTGATCTACACGGGAGAGATGTCCTGGATTTACCAGCCTTACGGACGGAACCAGCAGCGTGTTTTCTTTCTCTTTGATCACCAGATGGTTCTCTGCAAGAAGGTAAGGACATCCAGGGAGAAAGCAGCACGGCTAAGGACATGCTGCGGACACAGGCTTTCCAATCCAAAGTGATTTTTAGGGCAAGGTAGCTGCTGGCTGCACGTGCAGAAGAGGACACAGGTAGCACTGAGGAAGGGTAAAAAGGCTGGATGGTGAGTACACCACGATAGGGGGATTTTTATGCTCATAGCAAATCCAGCCTCCGCTTGTTGTGCCTTTTTCTCGCGTGCCCCTTGTTTGGCTCCTTGCCTCACTTCTGCTTTCGGCTGCAGCGTATGATCTGGGATTAGATAGCCTTGGAATTTCTGTACGAGCTCTGAAACCTGGCACTTGGGCAGACAGCTCTATTACTGCACTGGAATGACGACTGCTGCCTCTCAGAGAAACCCCAGGCAGCAGCCTGGTCCGTAGCAGGGGGGATGTGCTGTCAACACACAGCAGGGGGAAGTGGATTTGAAGCCTCAGCCTCATGTAGCTGCTGTGCTGGATTTTATAGCTCACATCTCTGCTGTGAAACACATCCTGAAGATAAAGGTAGTGAAGAATAGAATGGTTTGGGTGGGAAGGAGCAAGAGACCTTTCAAGCTCATCTGGTCCAACCCCTGCAGGGAGCAGGGCCATCTGCACCTAGAGCAGGGTGCTCAGAGCCCTGGGCAACCTCCCCTGCAATGGTGCCAGGGATGGGGCAGCCACCACCTCTCTGGGCACCCTGGCACAGGCTCTGACACCCTCGGCATCAACAATCTCTTCCTTCTCTCCGGTCTAAATTTCCCTCTTTTAATTTCAAACCATCAGCCCTCATCCTGTCCCATCAGGCCCTGCTCCAAAGTCTGTCCCCATCTTTCTGCCAGGCCCCTTGAAGCCCTGCAAGGCCACAGGAAGGTCTCCCCGGGCACAGCAAGGGCTCCCCATCCTGATGCCAACACGTTGTGCTGTGAACAGCAGCAGCAGAACTGTGTTTCAGAACAACTGTGCTGCAGCAGCAGCATCGTCGCTGTGCTGCTGTCATCCTGCTAAGGTGACCCCAGCTCGTTACCATCACAGCCGTTTCAGGTGAAGTGATGGAGCCTCCTGAGTCCTGGGCACTTCTGTCTTCTGACAAATGGGGCTTTCTTGATGTTTTCCCAGTGTCTGACCACGTGGAGGGAGTCCCCTGGACCTGCTGCGAGTGGGAGCAAGGGCGAGCTGCGGACAGCTGCAGCCAGCCACGCTGGGGCTGTGCTCCTGTCACATCCCACAATCACAGCATCCCCGAGGCTGGACAAGCCCTCTGAGATCAGCAAGTCCAGCCTAGGACCCAACACCACCACATCAGCCAGACCATGGCACTAAGTGCCATCCAGCCTTGCTTTAAACACAGCCAGGATGGTGACTCCAGCACCTCCCTGGGCAGCCCGTTCCAACGTCCGATCACCCTCTGTCAGGAAGGGCTTCCTGATACCCAACCAAGCCCTTCCCTGGTGCAGCTCCAGGCCATGCCCTCTCCTGTCACCAGTTTCCTGGGAGAAGAGCCCCGCGTGTAAGGAAGGGTGGAGCGAGCCCCTCGAGCAGGAAGCAGCGTGGGTGGGTGTGGGGGTGGCTCCTGACTCACCCTTCGGGGAGCCGTGGCCGCTGCCGTTCCGTGGGTGGCACTTTTTTTTTTTCTCCTGAGTCACGGTTGACTGAAATTTTGCCTTCTGGAATGCATGTGCTTATTTTCCCCCCACCTCCTCGCTGCGCCTTGTGTTTCTCTGCTGGCTCGGTTAAAAAACAATAGCCACAGATCAGCAATAACGAAGTCAGATGTTTAGAGAAGAATCCAAGTGAGTCTGGAAACCCGTGGCTGGGTTGAGTTTTCAATCCTAACCTCCTACTCTTCGACTGTGAGCCTGAATTTCCCATCTGTAAGTGGCAGCCAGTTTGGCTTGCACTGGGTCTGACCCAGCGAGGTATGGAGCGTTGCCCTAACTGCTGGGGAGAATCAGAGACGGGCTTTCCACGAGCATCGGGACGAGCGGAGAGCGCTCGGCAAGGGGCAGCAGGTTGCTCGGGTCAGCATGGAAACAGCGTTAGCCTGATGCCATCCTCGCCCCTCGGGTGTTCAGGTTGGTGACACCACGTGGGAGATGCCTTCCTGGGAAAGCGGGTGGGAGCTGTGCCGGAGGCAGTGCCAGGGGGGTGGGTGCTGCTGGTACTGGATCCCTCTCGGCATCCCCAGCTCTGCTGGAACCGTGTGCCCACCGAACTCGAGGGTGGCAGGTCATCTGGTGATCGCGGGCACAGGGTTCATACCTCGTTGTAGATTCTCCATCTCTTTTTTTTCCCCAGCACCAAACCACAATTGTTTTTCAGAGTGAACCCAGAAGATACCCAGATGTTAGCGTAGTCATCAATGTGACTTACGGAACTGTATGACTGTATTAATACGACTGTAATGAACTATTCATTAACGTGGTTGAGCTGTGAGGAAAGGAGGGATGGCACCGGCCAGACCCAGTGGCAGAGCTCAGGCCCTTCCCTGTCTACCAGTTTAAGTTCCACTGCCTCAGAGTGAGAAAACCCAGTAGCATTTCTGTGGCCACCATGTCTTGGAGAACTGACAGGGCTTCAGAGAGAGACCTCGTTTGTGAACATGAGTAATTAGAAAGGGCTGCATTCAGATGTGCTTGACAGATGTTATCTCCACCAGTATGGGGATATTTAAGGCTTTCTTACAGGCAGGAAACTTGCACTAAGATTTACGAGGCCGCATGAATTAGAGCAGTAGCAGCAGGTGGAGAAGCTGACACGATGGCAGCCAGCTTTTTTTTCCTGGCAAGCACCTTGGCAGAGCAACTGCTGTGGGAAAATTTTCACAAATAAAAATGGATTTTGACCTGTACAAATAAATTTACAAAAAAAACCCAAAACCCAAAAAAACCCCTCAGTTTTTGCCATCAGAGCCACTTCCTGATGTCACCACTGAATTTTTTTCTGGTGTTAGGAACTGAGAGGTTTAATAGATGAAATGTCCACGATGAGCATTTCAGGGTTCAGTAAACTGAACGCTGAGGTATGGGTGGGGGTAGGTAGGTACTGCAGAACATCTCCAGAGCCTGTGTCAAAAGGGGAGCGCTGAGTGAGTTAGGACTTCTCCCAGTTCCTGATAAAGAGATGCTGGGAGAGCTCGTGATTCAGGCTTTTTTTGCAAAGCTGGGTAACTTTCAGCTGTTGGATTCATGTCCAGTGAAGCCTCCTGGATTTCCCACCTGTGTTTCCTGGACCAGGGCAGTGTGCAGGAGGCCAAAGCAGTGCTTTCTTCAGAAGAGCCTTGTCTGTTGGTTACCCTCACACAAAAACACCTTTTGGAGGGGAAGAAGGGGATAAACTGTGTAGGAAGCAAGCACTGGCCTTGGCTCCGCTTGCCATGTGCCTGCCATCAGGAACGAAGGACACAACTACCAAGAGATGAAGTCCATCCTTGACGATGGCACCATTGAAAGATGCTGCCTTAAAGGCACAGGCTCTGCTTTTCTTACCACCCTGAAGCTGAGAGAGTTTGAAGCAGAGATGCTTTAGATTTGCAACTCGCAGCACTTCCCATCCAGGACTGTGACGCAGGGAGTTAATTGTGATCATAGCTGGTTATGCTGGGGGATGCTCGTGGTGTAATAGGTGAGAATCTTCTTTTCCCCGTTGTGGGTAATAGTTTGGAGCTCGAGAGCGCTGTTGGCACTAGGCTGGAAGTGACAGTCTGAAGGGTTAACAGAGTTTCTGCACCAGATTATGCTTTTCTTTCACCAGCAGCCGAACAGACCTCGGCGGGGCTCCGTGTTTAGTGTTTCCTGACAGCGCAGGAAGATCAGTGACTGCATGAAACACATTCAGTTTGCATTGGCACTTTTCTTTTTTTTTACGTGTCTCTTGTAATCAAGAGGCAATGCAAACTCTGGCTTGTGGTTTATGGCTCTTGCTGCCTTCCCTCCAGCTCTCAGAGCAAAGCAGGTCGGATGAGAAGCAGAATGAGGCTGGTTTAATAGCAGTAGCCAGCCAGAAACAGCCGTGCTACGAGCGACAGAGTCAATGAAAGAATCCTGTCAAACTCCATCGCCGTTCAGGTTTCCAAGTGGGAAGATAAAAGACATTTCTGAGCCCTTTCAGTGTAATAAGGTCTCGTTCCCATATTGCCTCTGTTAAAAACATCGAGGTAATCTTTGCACCAAAACAATGGCTCTGCTTTTGTTACAGGCTAAATAGGTCTCACAGGGCTAGCTGAAAATCTTGTTTGCAAACACAGAGCAGCACTGGGGCGATTGTTATTACTTCAAGTGGTTTTCTGACCCATGAGGTCCAGCACCTCCCACCCCTTCTCTTTTCCTCCCAGGAGCACAGATCTCTGTGAAATGCCACGGTTTGGGTCAGGCCTGGGTCCAGCCTGCAGCAGGGTGGGAGAAGGGGTCAGGCAGTAGCTCGGTGGAGGTTCGGTGACCTGCTGCTGTTTGAACTAGCAAGGTGGCATAAGGTCAGCATGAAGACGACTCGAAAAGACCACCCTGGCTTGGTCACAGTCCCAACAGCAAAGCATCAGATGAAGTTTTTAGAGCACAGTGTTTCCACAGCCCCTCCTGATGTAGCCTGGTGCTCGTGCCCAGCTCGTCAGTTGGTGCTGTCTGCAGGCAAGAGGTTTTGTGGTAGAACAAGAGGGAATGGCCTCAAGCTGAGCTGGAGCAGGGGGTTAGGCTGGACATTAGGAAGATTTTTTCGCTGAAAGGGTTGTCAGGCACTGGAAAAGGCTTCCCAGGGAAGCGGTTGAGTCGCTATCTCTGGATGTGTTTAACACCCTAGAGATGTGGTGCTCGGGGATGCGGCTTCGTGGTGGACTCGGTAGAGTGGAGTTAACGGTTGAGCTCGGTGATCTTAAAGGTCTTTTTCAGTCTGTATGGTTCTGATGATTCTGTGGGTCCAGGCACGGTGAGGATGTTTGATCCTCCCGTCAGCCAGCTTGACTGGCAGGCAGCTGAACACGAAGGAGGAGTTCCAGCCATCGGCAGGTATCTGTGAAGAGCAGCTGTGCAGAAGAAACTAAAACATCTGCGGGGGGTGCCCCTGCAGATGGGGGGGTGAAGGCTCTAGGTTGTTAGTTGCTAATTCAATGGTGAAACCCAAAAAGGGCTCAATTCAGAGTCCGTGTGCTCTCCTCTGGACAGGGAACAGGTTTAGCCTGCTCCTCCAGCCACACAGCTCTGCAAGATGCTATAGGCCATACCCAGTGCCCAGTTTCTCCCTCCTGTAACTGCAGGGGGTGTAAATTTGGCCCACAAGCAAAACCTTCAGAGCTGAAGTTCCACCCCTCTTCCTCCCCCCGTGGCCTTTCAGTAGCCCAGTTTCTAAGCCCCCAGGAGCAAAGCGGTGAGAGCAGCAGCTCCGAGTGCCGTGTCTGCAGCAGGGTTCCCCATCTCTCCCCGCTGTGAGCTCCTTGGAACTGCAGTAGCCCTTGGCTCTCTGCTTCGTGGCCAGCGTGGCTGGGCTTGAGGTGGACCGAGGCATCCAAACTCCACCGATGCTCCGCTAAACACAGGGAACGAAAATAGCATTTCCAGAGAAACGCTTTCAGCTCCAGTCCTCCCCCACTCGCATCCCACACTGCAGCTCCACGGAGCTGGCAGAGATGAATCAAACGTCTCTTTCCAAACTCAGGAGACAGACACTGCTGAATAATTTGGCAGGAATCTGCCGACCTCCCCAGCACAGCTGTCCTTGTGCGAGGAGGAGTTACGTAAACCGATAGCGCAGGGATTTCGGCTCCCCGGGGCAGCTCGGGATGATTTGACCCATCCCAGGAAGGTTGCGGTCGGAAGCGAGCGGCCGGGTTTGTGTTGCGGAGGGGGAGTTGCAGCCCCCTGTTTCTAACGGGGCCCAGCCCTCGTCACCTTTGCAGGTCGTGCTGTGCAGACCCCCCCCCTTTCCCTGCTCCTAACGGCCGGCTCAGCCCAAACGGGTGTCTGACCAAGCGATGGCAGAGCTCACAGGCAACTGCCATCCAACTGCTTAGCAGGGCTTAGATTTATTTTCATGGAATCCCAGCATGGTGGGATGGGAAGGGACCTCTGGAGATGCTCTGGTGCCACCCCCTGCTCCATCCAGCAGGGGCACCCAGAGCAGGGGCCCAGCAGTGCAGGGTCCAGCCGGGGTGGGAATCTCTCCAGAGAAGGAGACTCCACAGCCTCTCTGGGCAGCCTGGCACAGGCTCCCACACCCTCACACCAAACTTGCTCCTTCTGTTTAGATGGAGCCTCTGGGGTTCCATTTTTTACCCATTTCCCCTTGTCCTGTCATTGGGCACCCCTGAGCAGAGTCTGTCCCCATCCTCTTGCCCCCTGGGGCCCTTTAGCTCTTGCTCAGCATTGCTCAGCTCCCCTCTCAGGCTGCTCTTCTCCAGCTGCACAGCCCCAGGCTCTCAGCCTGTCCCCAGCACAGAGATGCTCCAGCCCCTCTACATCTTCATAGCCTCCACTGGACTCTCTCCAGTAGTTCCTTGTCTCTCTTGAACTGGGGAGCCCAGAACTGGCCACAGCATTCCAGCTGTGGCCTCACTAGGGCAGAGTAGATGCCATCTATTGTGTGTGTATATATATATGTGTCTTTGAAGAAAATAAGTCATCAGAGTAGATGATTATTTTCTGATATCAAGAGCATTTAGGACAAGAAGGTTTAGAAGGGTTTACTGAGTTTCAGGGTCTCATTTGGACAGAGCTGAGGCTGAGTTTTGCAATGCTCTCGGGCTCGGGGGAGGTCGAGGAGAATAACAGCCTCATCTTAAAAACCAGCCTGCAGTAGGGTTAAGTCAAACGAAGAAATGCTACGGAAAAAGCGTGTCCTTGGTGTTCATCAAAAGCAGGCTCGGCTGCTTTCTTCAAAGGGTCGCTTTAAGGTAAATTAGATTTTAAAAATGTAGGCTCTGAATCTTTTTTTAAAAAGCCAAAGAACGTTGAAAGCCCTTATGACTAAAGATACCCAAAGACATGGCAAAGTGGCAGCGTGCCACGCGCTCATTGCTCACGGCAGGCTGGGCACAGCGACGAGAGCGAGCGGGCAGGCAGGAAAATCAGGACAAAATTCGGGAGCAAACGGAAGAATTCTGCTCACTCCTCCTGCTGCCTCCCTTCTGCTCTGCGGTCACTGCCCAGGTCAGTGAGAAATCATCAGAGAGGGGCTGACACCCACACCGTAGAGCAAAGGGCAGCTCAGCCTTCTCCAAAGCTCTGCCTTTTCCGGATCCTGCTGCGTGCAGCTGCTGCTGTTTGGGTGCAGTTGTTACATGCTCAGGTTTAGACTTTTCCCCATTTCAGCATCACTTATTGACTGGTCACCAACTCTTTCAACCTTGACCAGTCACCAAGCTGTAGAGCTTGCCTGTGGGAGGGTCTCTCTCCAGCCTCATCCTTGGATCCCCATTCTCCTTGGATAACCTGATGAACAAACTCATCATCCTCCAGGAAAAATATTCTGCAGGGATCGCTGCTTTTCATACTGAAACTGCCCGGGGCTCTGAGCACCCTGCTCTAGGTGCAGATGGCCCTGCTCCCTGCAGGGGGTTGGACCAGATGAGCTTGACACGTCCCTTCCCACCCAAACCAGTCTGGGATTCCTGTCTCTCAGGCTGCCCTTTGCTTCCCAGGGTGGGCCGGGGGGGTCTGTGCCGTGCCTGCTGCCTGCACAGCCTCCTCTCTGCCTCCCCCCAAACCCCAAAGCGTGTGTAACGTGTGAAGCTCTCCTTACAAAGCTTGGAGCTGTTACAAGATCCACCATCCAAGGTTTTTCAACGTGCCTTTCCGTGATCACTTATTTACAGCTCCCAGTTGCCCTGTAAAAACCAGCAAATACCATTATCCCGTTAGAAAGATGGGGAAGGGCTGAGGCTTCACCCAAAGGTTGCAGCCAGTCCCTGCCAGCCTCGGGAGCTGACGGCGCCGTGCGCTCGGGGCGTGCGATTCCTCCCCGAGTCACTTGGAGGTGGCTTTGCCTTTGGGAGGCGCAGGAGTTTGATGACCGGGAGGACCGATAACCTACATACGCGAGGAGAAACTCGTGACGGATTATTCTGTGCTTGGCCTCCTTTGTGTTGTCAGCTCGTAAGGGGGATCTAATGACTCACGCCTGGAAGTGGCTCTTTCTCCACTTGTGTTTTACAGATGATTTGTTTTACGCATGAGAAGCAGAGTGTGACCGAGCGTAGAGTAAACCTTAGCACTTGGAAAAAAAAAAAAACCAACCCAAAACCATGCCATCCTGAAGTCATAACCCTTGCTTGAGACCTTCCCCACCCATTCTTGCGTGCCACCCACTAACAAATGAACGGGAGGAGGTTCTGAAATGCACAGAAAGCTAATGGGAACCTGCAACGCGTACCGGGACAGGTCCTCTCAGGGGGGGACATTTCCACCTCCTGTGCTGCTTGAGCCATGGAACAGCTTTTAATTCTGGGGCTGTGTGGCACTAGCCATCGCCTGCCCAGGCGGGTTGCCCTCCTTGTGCCAAGATGTTACTGCTTCTGCAGCATCGCGGGAGGGTTTGGTTCTTCCAGGGACTTGCACGACCACAGCGTGCAAAGGCAGTGCCGGGGGCACTTGTGTCAGAGAAAAAAAAGGATTGATTAAAGCTAGAGAGCAGGAAACAGCACTAAAGACAAGTGCAAGTCAATTCAGCAGTAGGAGTTATCGGGCAGGCTGATTTAGGTGCCTGTAGCCACTGCAGAAGTCACTGTGGACACCCGCATCCCAGCCTCAGACCTTGGGCTTTTCCAGAGTTCAGCCTCAGTTTCCATATGATGGTCTCAAATGAGGTATTTTTTTCTTTTTAGTGGGTTTTTTGGTTTTTTTTTCTTCCAAGCACAGCTAGAGAAAGGCACCTGCCCACCTTGAGTGGGGTGGAGGGAGAAGTGGGGCTGTTTCAGTCGGCGTGGGAGCAGGTCCCACAGACGGGTACATCCCCCGGCGCGCAGCCGCTACCTCGGGCACAGGCTCTTCAGCTCTAAACCTCCAGCAAAGCCACCGCAGAGAGCAGAGCTGTGGTGGGCTTACGTAACGTGTCAAAACTTTGGTTTGTGCTCCCATCAAATAGCACTCCTTTTTTTTTTTTTTCCTCCACCCTTTATTGTTTTTTTTTTTGGGCTTCGTCTTTTCCTTGCGAATCCTTCGTACGTATTACGTGAACAGACTGCAGAGCCTCGTTCAGAAGAGCTTAATTAACCTCAGCGAGGGAAAGAAAAGGAAACCATGGGAGCTGTAGGGTAAAAAAAAGATCGTATTTAGACAAATAAGTGCAGCTGACCCAGATGCATCCATTTCCTTCAGAGCCAGGCGCTCTCTGCAGAGGCTGCTGGTTTCTGTCCCGGCTCCTCCTGCATTGCTGTCCCGGGATGAGCCTTGGGGCTTCTTCCCACCCCAGCCCCGAAGCCTGTGCTGATCCCACCAGCTCTCGGCCCATTTTCTCCTCCAGCTGTCACCTTTCTCTTAGACATCACCAAAATGCGGAGCTGGGAAGGAGCCTGGGAGATCAGCTATTCCCTCCGCGGGATTAAGTAGGCTGAGAGTGGATGTTTGTCTAACCTTCTTCTTGAAAATCCCCAAGGAATGCTTGTCCCGAGACTTCCCTATTTAGGCTTGTTTTTAACTACTCTTGTAGCTGCAAAGACTCAGCTCCCAGTAGCTAATCCTGTTCTCCCCCGTGGTAAATGAAGCCCAGCCACCATCCAAAGGGAGAACAATTGATGAGCAGCCTCCTTCAAGCAGAAGCAGCTCCCGCGTGCTGGCACAGCAACAGCACGTGCCTTTTTAGTGCCAGTTCCAGCACGGTGCAGAGCAGTGATGGCATTGGGAGTAGAAAGAAGCAACTTTCTAAGTTAGGAGGAAACACACAAGATCTTCTGTTGCCTGTCCAGCCTGAAGTACCTTCCCTTATGTTTTGGACAGCATCACTGCTCGGTCTCCATGCTGTAGGAAGGTATTTGTGCAATACATTAGTTAGTGGATTGGGTTTTTTTGCCCCCCTCTAGAGCGTTTCGAGGGAAGGAACCAGGTTTTAAGGACTACAAGATTCTGGGCAGTGCCCTCTCAGGATAGTTTGTGGTGTCTGGCAGATCCGTGAGCAGGTTTGCTAATAAAAGCTATGATGTGCCACTGGTGAGACACTGGAATGGGTTACCCAGAGAGGCTGTGGACACCTCGTCCCTGGAATTGTTCAGGACCGGGTTGGATGAGGCTCCAAGCACCCTGCTCTAGTGGGAGGTGTCCCTGCCCATGGCAGGGGGGTTGGAATGAGATGATCTGTAAGGTCCCTTCCAATTCAAGCCATTCTGTGATTTATTTTCCAAGATTAATGGTTTATTTAAATACCTCCTGCTTATCTCTAAAAACAACTCACTGCTAAACCTCATTTGAGGAAGCAAATGCTGTACATTGATTTTATTTTCCCTCATAAATGAATCCTTTGACACAGCATTTATCTTCAGGGCACTCTCAAAAATCAAAAAGTATTTAAGTTCAGTTAATTGAAAACATGTAAATATTGGATCTTGAGAGTGGGTAGAGGAAGGAAATCTTGATTGTGTGCTGCTAAATTTGGCTTTTTTTTAATATGTATGACTTGTAACTTGAGCCACCTCATGTGGTCATGACTATATAATTAACATTCTGTTTTCTGATGTTCATTTTTTGTTGTCTGTTCCTATAAAGATAGAAGGATGTGAGGCCAGTGCTCCTCCTACACCAGCAGAGATCGGGAACAGTTCTAGCAAAGGCAGTACAAAATTTGATGGCCAAAGCCAAAATTAAGTGTGAAGAGGGGAAAGGAGGAAAAGAGGAAATTACCTGGTTTTCACTACAGCTTATCAGCATCCACAGTTTCGCAGCTACGACTGAGCAGTTGCCACAATACATCTCAAAACACTATATTTTTTTTTTAGTGCCAGCTCCCACTGTCTCCCAGTTGCTGTGGAGGCAGGAAGGATCTCCATGGTCTGGCAGGAGGGGTCACGGCTGCTGCCAGCACGCAGCAGAGAGTCAGCCAGCCACCGAGCTGGGGGGGGTCGCAGATGAGTTCTGGAAAGTTAGTAATGAAGATTATTTTACTTTTCCCTTCCTAATGTGGAGAAATGAGCTGTTGCTGGAAAATAAGGGGTAGGAATCATAGAATCATGGGATGGTTTGGGTGGGCAGGGACCTTTCAAGCTCCTCTGGTCCAACCCCCTGCAGGGAGCAGGGCCATCTGCACCTAGAGCAGGGTGCTCAGAGCCCCGGGCAACCTCCCCTGCAATGGTGCCAGGGATGGGGCAGCCACCACCTCTCTGGGCAGCCTGGCACAGGCTCTCCCCACCCTCAGCATCAACAGTTTCTCCCTTCTCTCCAGTCTGCATCTCCCTCTTTCAGTTTAAACCCATCCCCCCTTGTCCTGTCCCAACAGGCCCTGCTCAAAACTCTGTCCCCATCTTTCTGCCAGGCCCCTTGAAGCCCTGACAGGCCCCCAGAAGGTCTCCCCTTGGGGAGCCTTCTCCTCTGCAGGCTGAACCCCCCCAGCTCTCCCAGCCTGGCTCCCAGCAGAGGGGTTCCAGCCCTCCCAGCATCACTGGGGCTCCTCTGGCCCCGCTCCACCAGGTCCCTGTCCCAGAGCCCTGGGAGCAGAGGAGCAGGATCCCCCCCTCCCCTGCTGGACCTTGATCTCTAATCAACTTAGAAAGGAGACGAGTATGACCAGGTTTGGTTGTAAAGATTCAAAACATCAAGGAAGGAAAAAGGAAAAATTTCAGCTGGATCAAGAGGTTAAAACCAGGGCGTAATGGGACAGAGATGAGTTAGGAGTTCTTTCAGCTGAGAGTCAGGGTCATTTTCTCTCCAGTGAGATGAATATGAATGGGAAATGGGTTCTAAGGAGCAGGGTCAGGGACCCATCTCCCCTGACTCTGAGAATGTGCTTGGAAAACAGATTATTGCCCCTGCCAGACGTGCCCGAGCTCATTTCTCAAGATTCATGTTTCTATGTGGCCTCGTCTGCAGCACCCGAATCCCATCAGGAACAGAACTTCCCACCATGGAAGATGATTCGTAGTTTGTTCTTTTACCTGTGATCTACCCTGTTTGTTTAGCCCGCAGCAAATGTATTCACAGCAGACGAGGCTTTTGAAGAATGTGACCAGGTTTCACCGTTCCTTCTGCCTTTTCTTCAGCCCTCCCATGAGTCCCCTGCTCTGTACCTATCTTGCGATCACCCCGTGTCTCCTTTTCTCTCTGTAGGATCTGATACGAAGAGATATTCTGTACTACAAAGGCCGCATAGACATGGATAAATACGAGGTGGTGGATATAGAAGACGGGAGGGACGATGACTTCAACGTCAGCATGAAGAATGCCTTCAAGCTTCACAACAAGGAGACGGAGGAAATGCACTTATTCTTCGCCAAGAAACTGGAGGAGAAGTTACGGTGGCTTAGAGCTTTCAGAGAAGAAAGGAAGATGGTAAAAGAAGATGAAAAGATAGGTGAGGAGTACGAATCTGAAAGGAGGTGGTTGGTTATGCCTAATTTAGCCCCTACTGTTGGAGGAGCCCACCTTGGTTTTTGTAGCAGAATTACAGTTCAGCCTTGTTCCTATGGCCTCGGTTGCTCTCATAGTCAAAAGTAGGTCTTTGTCCAGTTCAGTTACTGTTACTTTTGGCCCTCAATAAACAAATTCTGGCCATAGCTTCAAGCCTGGACCTCTGTGGGTACTGGGAGAAGGAAGTCTTTGGCCATCTGACTTCAGACTCTCCTGGCTGCATCATTTCTGCACCAGTTAAGCACGTCTCGTGTAGGGTGGGAGGGCGGCGAAGTCAAGGGCTCATCAGCCGTGCCCTCCCCTCAGCATCAGCCCATCAGTGGACTGGAACCAGTTCAGGCTCAGTTTGGGGTGCTCAGCTGTAAAGCGCCGGGCGTATTTATGACGCTGCGTAAATAACGACGGGTCTCATCTTGCTTTTCACACAGCCCCTGCACAAGGGAGATTATAAAGAAGCCTGTCTGTCCTCTCAAGGAAGATTTGCTTCTCTGTAAAACAGCTGCCCGTGCACGCAGCTCCCTGGGTGATGCTTGGCCACTTAGGCAGAACAGTCCCCATCCCTCCCACCCCCAAAAGAAAAAAAGAAAAAGAAAAAGAGGCTTTGTGAGCAACCTTCTGAATTGTGTTTGCCGTGTTCCCTTTTCCAGGCTTTGAAATTTCTGAGAATCAAAAGCGGCAAGCGGCAATGACAGTAAAGAAAGTCAGTAAGCAAAAAGGTAACCGGCAACACGCACTGTGCCTGGTGATGTGAGGGTGGAGCGGGCTGGGCTGAATCCTGCTGGGTTAGGATCCGGCGTCCCCCTTGAACTTCCCCCCTCCCCTTTCTCTTTTATTTTTTATATCAAATACCATTTGTGCTTTGTATCCTTTCTTAATGTATCTGTGGGCCAAATTAATCTCTGGTCTAACGCGGTCGAAGCCAGCGGAATTTCACCAGAGATGAATTTGATGTCGTTGTCTCCAGTCTGATGTCCAGAAGCTGTCCCCCCCGGGGGGGCAGAACTCTTATCTCGCTTGTTTATCTCAGGCTGAAATGGGAGTGAGTGCGGAGATGTGTAGGGGTTCTGCTGATTCCCAGAGTCTCCCAGTAGCAAAGAAAGAAAAGCGGCTAAAATACCGGAGGTGGCGAGGGACCCGCTCCTGGAAAAGGGGACGCTCGTGTTTCCTGGGGCTACCTCTAACTTTTGACACGCAGCAGAGTAGCGTCAGCCCTAGGAAGGGAAGTACCTTAGTCCAGACCTTCTCTCTCTCCGACGTCAGACGCATCTCCCCAGCCGGGCAGGCTCCGGCCGGCCGAGGAACGCCGCGCTCGACGTCACCCGGACCCTCCCCGCGCAGCCAGCCTTAGCGAGCGCTCGCAGCGTAACTCTGGCAGCTGCGGGTGCTGGGAGGCTAAAAGAGGGAGGGAAGATCAGAGAGGACCTTTTCCAAAGCCTCGCCAAGTCGTAGACAGTAGCGCTCGGTTGCCGAAGTACCGCGGCACCGCTGGGCCTCTCGGTGGGTTTTGAGGGAACTCATCACTTCTTGGCTACGGTCAGGTCCAGGCAGATCCCTCCCCGCTCTGCACGGGCACTGGGTTGGGTTTTTTTTGCTAAAGTGGAAGGAGCTCTTTGCTTTCTGCCTCGCCTGTCGTCTGCTGGCTTTGCTGGTCCAGTAGTGGTTTGCTAAGGCCAACTGTAAACTCCTTGGTTTGCTGTGTCTCTTCCATTGTCATGAGTTTTCTCTCCACGGATTTCCTCTGTTGTCTTCTGAGACGTTCTCTAAAACCTCTCCTGGCCAGATGTTCTAAGCTCAGGGTGCACACACCCCCCGCGACGCGGGCCGAGGGCCGAGTACCTCCCACCGTGTCGGTGTGGTTGGGGCCGCAGCGGTCCCTGGCCCCCGCTGGGTTCTGCAGGTCCAGCCCTCCCCACCAGCACGCTTGGCCCGGCCACGGAGATGATGGGCAACGAGCGATAACTCACTTGCACGATGGCCGTGACAAAGCCACTGGAAATTGTTGTTATTTGCTGTCCGCTCAATTACATTATTAATTAATGTACCGATTAATTAATAATAATCGCACCATGCGGTTGTTAAGTGGCGCGGTTCAGAGGTGCCTGAGCGTGCCCACCAGTATTCCCACTTCAGTCACTGGGCTTGGATCCCGACACGTACGACGTGCCAGACCGTACTTACAATTGCTCTCGTGTTTGCTCTCTTTTCTCTTTCTCTCTCTTTCTCTCTGAGATGAAAAGGAGGGGCTGTTACCTTAGACTTACTCTCTGACTATAAAATTAATCAGCAATTAAACACCAGTCAGCATTTCTTTTATGAAGGAGGGGCTTAGGGTATAGAACGCTGGCAGTTCTTTTTGGGAGCTGAAGTCCTCGGGATGGGCAGAGGTTCCGTCAGAGCCCAAGCGCCAAGTTGAGCAGAGCCTGGTTGCTTTTAAGGCCTGAAACCTGAAAAACAAGAAATCAGTGGCTCTGTTCCTTTTGTCCTGCGTTGTGGTAATCACAAGCCAGTCTTAGATTGATTTAATTAAGTACCAGCAAGTGAAGATTTTGCCGATAACGCGTAGTTTTCATACGCTGGGCTTCGCTTTGTGCCCACGACCCAGAGAGGCAGGAGGCTGTGCGAGCAGGGAGCTGCTGGCATCGCTCCGAAGAGGGAGGTAGGAGGAAGTTCCCAAGAGGTGGCTTTTAGTGACTTGATTTTTATTTTTTATGGAGTTTTTTGCCTCTTGCCGTGCGCGTTTTACGTACCTCGCCAAGGATTCTTCTCTTTGGCGGGCCCTGGGGGGCTACGGGGGATGCCTGTGCCAGGAGGCTGCTGCTGCAGGCACCAGGAGCTGCCCCTGCCCTCCCCGCAGCATGGCACTGGAGGTGGAAGGGGCTTCAGGTTGGTTTTGGAGCATCGGTGGCACGTGGGAAGCGGCGAAGGAGCTCTTGAGGAGCAGGAACACTTCCCCTGCATTCAACTCTTGACTCGGTTTACGGGCTTTGCCGGACGGGTCTCGGTGGCTTAATGGCTCAGCAGCCCGATGGGACGTGTCGAGAGCTCTGCTCCTGTGTCAGCAGATCCTATTACAGGCTTGTTTCTAGATTATCTCCGTTGTTCCCTCCACCTCTTAAATGGGAAACCACGGTAATTTCCCTGTCACGGAATACTTAGGGACGAGAGAAAAGCCGTGGAGGAGGTGAAATGGAAAATGCAATCAACTTGGCTAGAGGTGAAGCAGAAAAACATTTTTCAGATTGTATAAAGTGCCACTTCTCTCCTGCACGGTCGTCCCACACCTCCCAGAAGTATCACTGCAGAGCTGGCTGCCCTGCCTCTGAGAAGGGAACCGTTAAACTACCGCTCGGAGATCAGCTGATAGCAGGGGAATCACAGAATCATAGCGTGCTGGTTGGAAGAGACCTTCAAGATCATCGAGTCCAACCGTTCCCCCAGCAGTGCCAGGGCACCACTGACCCCTGTCCCTCAGCACCACAGCTCCATGGCTTGGAAACCCCTCCAGGGGTCACAGGGACTCCATCACTGCCCTGGGCAATCTGGGTCAACCCTGGAGGGGAAGAAGTTCTTCCTCAGCTCCAACCTAAACCTCCCCTGGGGCAACCTGAGGCCGGTTCCTCTTGTCCTGTCCCTTGTTCCTTGGGAGCAGAGCCCAAACCCCACCCTGGCTCCAACCTCTTGTCAGGGAGCTGTCAAGAGACAGAAGAAACAACCTTAAAAACCTCCTACTTTTTCTAAACTAATGGGGACTTCATCCAGGCGATGGAGTGAAAACACAGCTCTCCATATTGTAAGGTTTTGATCCCCAAATGCGGGTCCTCCACGGGGCACGGAGCATCCCCCTCCCGACACGTGCCAGGCTGCCCCCTGAAGCGTGAAGATGGGCAGGGTGAGATTTCAGCACCCTACTGGGATTTGCATTGCTTACTGCATCGGGCAAAACCTAACGATATTAGACCAGGTGCCTTGAGAGAGCATTAAACTCATTTTTGGTCTCCTTTAAGTCCATTAGACGTAAAGTGAACGAGTGGTGTTGGCTCTGCACCGTGCTGACAGGTAGAGAAAAGGGCTGCTGCTGGTTGTTTTTCTTTTTGCATTGATTGTCTGAGGTTTTTGTCTCTTGGTTGCTGCCCTTTAGCTTCTTTCAGTGTCAGTGTGGTAACTGGGAACAGCATTCAGCGTGGTGTCTCCTAGAAATACCAAAGTAACAGAGAGATTTCTTTGTCTTGACTTACAAAAACAACAAAAAACCCTTTTGAAGGCCGAGCCAACCCGAGCCTGCGGCTTTTCTGCCGCTAAGTCCAGGAAACGAGTCTAAAGTTCCCTTGAAAACGGATCCCTTCTGGATCTCCAGAGCATCCTTAACACAAGCCCAGCATTATCCAAGGCCAGTTTTCCGTTTCTAAGCGTCTGGTCACGGAAGGCTCCATTAGCACTTCGATCCATCAAGTGCTTCTGTTCTGCTGGCCACTTTTAATCTCCCCGCCAGTGCTCGCAGCGTTCAGAAACGTTCGGTTACTTTTCTGATCCCCAGCTTTGTCCCCACCCAGGACAGAGTCTACACGTAAGGGATCTCTGCTTGTGCTCCTAGAGGCTGTCAGCTGCGGGGACCAGGGGGAATGGAGGTCCCAGTGCCCAGGAAGGAGACCCCAATCCTAAAGAACCATTTCCCACTTAATGTTCGCATCTTGGAGAACAAAACATCTGTTTGGATTTCAAGAAGTGAGCTGAGTGTTAGGTGGGGAGGGTTTCCCACCCCAGGAGAGCCAGCCCCTTTGTGCCTTTCTCTCTGTCCTGTGCTTTCTCCTCTGCCCTGTGCCACAGCTTCACCAAAGCAGATGCCCTCAGCCCAGACAAGTCTTCAGCCTGCTGGTCTGGGACTTGCAGAAGGATGGAAACATAATCAATCCCACTCACCCCTGCCCTTGAGCTTAGAAGGACACTGACATTAAATCTGCCCGTAAATACTCAGCTATGCAAAGCCAGCAGGGGTTAAAAGCTCAGCCAGCCTTGAACTGCTTTGGCCTGCAGTAAACCACCCTCTGAATCACTGAATTTCCCTGCTAATTCCTTCCTTTGTGATCACTTGAGCTCACTATGTCATAAAAACCCCGACCCAGACACCCAACAGCTTTTCTCTGGCTTCTCCTGCTTGTGCACTCAGAGCTCACCCCGGGCAGGCGCGACGATGGGATGATGTCCTGTTAGCATCCTTCTGCTGACCCACGGTGGGATGATGGCCTGTTA
>JANVCC010000073.1:1591710-1601842 GCA_025345505.1 Todiramphus chloris collaris
ATCCTTCTGCTGACCCACGGTGGGATGATGGCCTATTAGCATCCTTCTGCTGATGGGCATCCCAGGGAACAGCAGCATCCTTCTGCTGACCGACGGTGGGATGATGGCCTATTAGCATCCTTCTGCTGATGGGCTTCCCAGGGAACAACAGCTGAAGGTACCTTCCCTGGGTCTTTCATTGCATCTTCCTCGATAAGGAACGAGATTGGCGTGGCCCTGACAGGCTCCCCATCCTATTCACACGTGTAGGCTTAGCCTCGGGGGGATTGAAGGAGCCTGAGCAGACTAACCACCGAAACAAAGAGGGGCATTTGCATTTTCAGATACTCAGGGTCGCTTCCCTTCCTTCACAGAGCTTTGTAGGTGAAAGAATGGAGCTAATCACATTCTCGGTGGTATTTCCCCACAGAGTCAGAGAAATCACAGAGCTCATTCCATTGCTTGTAAAATACAGCTCCAAAGCTCTGGCGTCGTGCAGAACTCGTCTGCAGCTCGCCCAGGAGCTGGCTTTGTGCTTCGGGGTCCAGCAGCACCAGTCTCCGTGATGACAGTGTAGGTAGATGGCTTCTCGCTCGCGGCGTTCGTAACCCAGCCACGGTCTGTGGGATCCTCCTCAGAGAGCCATTCATGTAGATGAGCTAAGGCAAATCATGGATAAATTCTTGGCCAGGAGACCCCCTCCGGATGGTTCCGGTGACGTGGCAATGGGCACACGCTTCCGAGCAAGTTCTCCAGGGCAGCTTTTTGGTGAGATGTGAAATGGGCCTCTTGGGTCTTCCATCGGCCCTCGTTTGAAGAGCCAAGATGCTGGTACCAGGGTCATGTTGAGATGCCAGCTGAAGTCCGTCCGTGTCAGCCCAGATACTCCTGCACTTCCAGCTGGGTGAGGTGTGTGAGGGAAGGGGCAGAGCTGCTGCCCAGAGCCTGTTTCAGTGATGGGTGATCTCTTCCTGTCGATAAAACCGACAGCGTGATCTTGGCTCTCGGCGTGCAGAAAGCTGGAGGAGAGGGAGGCCATATAACTACAAGACAGGATGAATTAGTTTTCACCTGGCTTTGATGGATAAAGCCCTAGTATCATTTATTCCATCTCACCTCGCTTAGCTTTTGCTTATCACACGAGGAATCATTACCTTAATGTCTAGTCTAACGACGTCTGGTTGTAGACACAGGCTTGATAGACTCTGGAAGGTCATTACCTCGGTATTTATTGATGCTGTGGAATAGCCAGGACACGAGATGCTTGGTTTCCTCTGTTGCATTTGTCAAGCTGCAGTTAGCCCTTTTTTCCTCCCTCTTTCTCCAACACAGAGGAGTTAGGTTTGTGGTTAGGAGAGGGACTCTCCTAAGGTTCTCCTTGCTGGACTAGGTCTGCAGTAGCTAGGATCTAGCCGCAACAGCAACCGAGTGAGTAGTGGTGAAGTGCTTTGAGATCCTCTGTGGAAACGTGCTGAAGAAAGGCAAAGGGCTGTACCTGTATGGCCATTACCACTTCCGAGACCTTCCGCTTGCCGCTATCGCAGGAGTAATTAAGTGCACGCCAATTAGCGTTCTGGAGGGGTGTTCCCGGCCACCCCACGTTGTGTGTGGGCTACGGTGTTCAGGAGGAGACAGAACTCACAGGGTTTTTTGAGGGTGGCTCCCGAAGGATGAGAGTTGGCTGAGCTTTTATTGAGCCGAGAGGTAGATGATGGGTTCCTTAGCTCAGCGCCGCGTCCTTTCCAAGCAGCAGCCTCCCCTCGGCCAGCAGACGAAGCAGATGTCGGTGTTTTAGCATCTCCCACTCAACTCCGGCTAATGAACGGCGTGACATCTAGACAGCTAGGTAGAAATGAAATAGCTCCTGATCAAAGCAGAAGCTGAAGTCTTAAAGGTTGAGGGCGGAATAAACAGCTTGTAAAGCAGGTTTCCATGGTTATCCATCAGCAGATCTGAGCGCGTTGCGTGTACGTTTTGTACTGACTCCGGGAAGGTGCGGTGTCGATGTAGCTGTCCTGCAGTATTCTCCCTGGCTCTGTCTGCACGTGTCCCTGTGCGTTGCCCGTGAGCTCACAGCATGCTCCTAAACCTTCAAGTGCTACTGAAGTCCTGTGCTAACCTCAATTTGAAGAGACCTTTGAAAACGAAATATTAAAACAAAGAAAAAACAAGCCAAACCCCATAAACGAACAAAAAACCAAACAAACAAAACCCAACAAACTAGAGGAGGGGGGAAAAAGAGCCAGTTTTAAATCTAATTGTTTACTTCCGAGCTGAGAAACCCAAAAGATTCCAAGTGACGTTGCCTGGTACTAAAAAAAGACATGGTTTCAACCGGCAGCGCAGCATCTCTCTTTACCGCTTTTGTCTCGACAAATCGTAAACCCTGGAGTTTTTCTTTTTCCTCATTCCGAGCAGATTGCCAAAGCCCCCACCCTGCTGATAAATCCTGCTCTGCAGCTGCAGCCTGTAGCATCTGCTACAGTGCAGAATGATGCCCGAGCCAGCAGAAGGAGCTCCAAGGCCGGTCCTTGGGTGCCTGGCTGCTTTCCGACGGCTGCGTCTCCAAGTCGTTAACTCGCCTAGCGATTCTTGCCCTTTCCGCTTGCAGTTCTCTTTGCCAAGCAGCCCCAAAATAGGAGTGGGAAAGAGCTTTGCTCGTTCCTTCCTGTTGAATTGTGGTGGAGTTGTGGCTTTGCCTATATATATATATATAAAAAAAAAGTGTCAATTTTTTGCACAATTCCCCCCCCCAAGTTCTGACGAGGAGCAATCCCCTTTGGAGCGGAGCAGTAACATAGCAGCCTGTGGTGCTGTTCCCCAGAACTGCTCTTTCTCAGGACCTGAAGATGTGCAGGTTACGTGAACCTCCCTCCTCCCCACCCCAACTCCTGCGTCCCACCGTGGCAAGAAGGTGGGTACGTCCAGAGCACCCCCCAGCCATTCTTGAGGCACCTGGAACTATTGCAAAGTGCTGTAGCAGAGTTCCCCAGGAAGATGTATTCTTAGGGAATCACCAGCCTGACTTGCCAGAGCACAGATGGTTTTTATTTGCATGCCCACCACACACGGTTCTTACGCGTGCCTTCGAGAGCCCCAGTTGTGATCGTTCTGGCTGTGGAGAGGCCAGTTGGTAAATCTGATAAAACCCCACATTTTCAGGTGCTTGTTGATGTAGAACCAGCCAGGAGCTTTTGATGTTCATCCAGCTTAGATGTTAATGCCAGAGGCTGGATCCTTGAGTGGGGCCACACACGTGACTTTGAGAATACGGGTCTGAGCTTCTTTGCTGATGCAAGTGGCAGCGTGTGCATGGGTTGCTTCCACCCAAGGACAGATATTTTTCAGGTGTTTGGACCAAAGAAGGCTGGTTTGGGAAAGAAGTGAATGGGGTTTGCTAGTGATCTGGCCAGGGGAGTCTGCCTGTTTTGGAGAAGACAGACTGTGGATTGCAGTCTTTGCAGTGCATCTCCATCAGTGTCAGTGGACTTCAGCCAGACTGTCCTTTCTCTATTTCTTCAGCCTTCCAAGTGCATCACATTTTGCTGATCCAGGAGATTTCTGTATCATGATGAAAATGCATTAGTTCACCCTCCACAAACTGGTTGAGAGAGACAATAAAGAGCTCAGCAGACGGGATGCATCACAAGGCTGACTGCTACTCTGCAGCCACAGGATGCAGAAGACAATGAGCCATGTCATGAAAGCAATGTAGTTTTAAGGTCTTCTAAAGCTAGAAACCATTGCTGTATGACCCTTGATAGCACCTTTAGATTCACGGCTCTTTTGTGCTGTAGAACATCACTTTGTGATCTTGGTGGCACAAGGACTTGGAAGTTCTTTGGTCCTTTGGGTCAGTCAAAGATCCACTTCCCAGATAGAAGAAGCTGTGTTTTCCAACTCTAGCCGTGTAAGGGACCTGTACCAGATCCTAAACTTCCCACACGTCCTAAAACTCCTCACCAGTCTCTGCTGGGAAAAGTGGCCAAGGCAGCAAAGGCTGGTGGTCTCCAGGAGAATGGCTACAGTCCTGTATGTGTTCATGGCTAGAGTTTGCCTTCCAGAGCAGACTCTGCAGATGCCTACACGCTGACCTGCTTTCCAGCAGGGCAGTGGTAGAAGAAGGAAGGGATGGAAGAGGTAGGGCAGAGATGAACTGAAGCCCACGCTCTACCCTTATGGGACATCATTGGCTTAGGTCACGTAGTGTGGTAAATTCAAACTGACAGTCGGGGCTTGCCAACAAGGATGGCACAGAAGGTGTCTCAGCTGACTCCTAGACCTGACCCTGTCCAGGTTTGACCCCAGGACAGCGAGCGCTCTGGGGCTGCGCTCTGCTCCGCAGGCTTTCCGTGGGAGAGAGGAGCTTGGGAAAGACAGAGTAGAAAACCCATTGATGAGTAACTGTACTCCGTGTGCAGATACAACCACAGAACATCTCCAGGTTGTTCCTTCCAGAGAAGTTTGAAATGTTAACTGTGATGAATTTGTTAAAGGCTCCAAAGTCCGGATCTTGGAGCGGTTCTTGTCCACCGTGAGGAAGGGTCTTGGTTACTCCTTACAGTGGACAGACAGCTGTGTGATCTGATGGCCCTTGCTGTTCAAGAAGGAGAAATCAGTTAGACATGGTCAAGATGATGCCTCCATTTGGTCCGAACCTTCTGAGGATTTTCACAGCCCTTGACTGGTAAATTCTATAGCGAGGGGAAGCGAATGAATCCTCCTTCCTAAAGCCTTAGCTCCGGCTCTAAAAGAGGTCCCAAATTATAACGCGGCGACGCGTAAAAGTTGTCTGATGAGCTCCGTGAGTGCATCTTGTGAGGCTTTTTCCTTTGTCTGTAAGTACCCGACTGTGTGCAGCCTTCCTGTGCCCGGGCTGGCCTGCGCTGGTCCCGCCAAGCATGTGTCTGTGTGCGGGTAGGGACGGAATGCAAAGAGTCGCGTTTCTTGTGCACACGTTGCTGTGGTACCTTGGGTGCTAATCACCGTATTTTGCCTTCTCTAGCACCTTCCCAGCCGAGGATCTCAAAAGTGTTTTACAAACATTAATTAATTTAGCTTCACAACCCTCGTGTGAGGTAGGTGGGTGATGCCATCCCGCTTTCCAGACGAGGACACTGATCTGCTTGCGTAGAGTCGCCTCGCTCCTGCGGTTAGGACCAGGGGAGGCGATGGCCTCGAGATGGCCCTTGCGAAGCCTGCCACCCGTCACGCGGCCGGGGCTGCCCTCCCCGCCGAAGGAAGAGCAGTTCTGCCTGCAGCAGAGGGGATCCAGAGATGGCCAGAGCTTACAGCAACCTGCTCCAGAGCCCCGCTCCTCTCTCCTTCCTGCCCTTCTCTGGAGCTGTGGTTTCCGGCCGGTCGCGCTACCCTGAGGCTGAAGGGGGGGTTATCCCTCATCAGCGGCGTTGCGGGGAAGGAAACACAGAAGTAGCTCCGTTACTGTCCCCCGTAGTCTGCGCTTCGGTGGTGACGCTGCCACCCACCCACCCACGGCCACCCTTTCTGCACCATCCCACGCGAGAGGTTCCATAGCTCCCAGCTTGCTGAAGCTGCCCGGTCCCGGGGGGAGGCTGTGAGGGCAGCAGCATCCCCTCCCCCTGATGCCACCGGGACTCACCCCTGCGGGCATCCAGAGCCTCGAAGCGTAGCCTCCCCACTCCATCCCTCGCTACCGGTTTGGATTACGCAGAGCCAGCCTTTTCTGCCTTGCGCGCAGCCGGTTTGGGGCTGAAGCCAGACCGGTCAATTTAAAACCAACCCTATGGAAAAGTCCTACAAACTTCCCTAAAGAAAATGGTTGAGTTGCCCTTGGCGTAGGCAGAATAGGTGCCGGCAGCGTAGAGCTTCCTCCAGGGCAGCTCTGCTCCCTCCTGGCGCAGGACCCGGTGCCGAGCGGTCCTCGGGGGGGTCACGCTGCCCGGGGCTGGTCACCGGGGCACGCTGGGGGCAAAAGCCTTAGCGGGGAGGGAGGGTGAGCACGAGCTCGGAACCAGGCAGCGTTAAATTGGCGAGCGGGTCGACCGACGCGGTTGCGTGCCTTCGTCCGAGCGGAGCGGTTCCGCCTCCAGCCCGGCCACCTCTCTGCCTCTTTAGGTCACCCAGGACTTTTCCATCAGGGCGGGCAAAACTCTGCCGACGCCAAAATAACGGATCCTTTCCAAAGCCTCCGCTCGTGGTCCAGCGTAGGTGGCTCTGAGGCGAGGGTGCAGGCAGCGGCTGCTGCGTTCCTCCGGAGATTTGCCGTCTCGAGCTCGTCTCCCTGTCGCCGGGGAGCCTGGTCGTTAAGCGCTAAGAAGCGATAGCATGACGAAGAAAGACTATTGACCCGATTGCACTTTGACTGATCTGTTTCTTTTTCCCCCCAATCATCGATGCAGGTGTGAGCTACTCCAAGTCGGTTCCTCCAGCCTACCCACCACCCCAGGATCCATTAAATCAGGGACAATACATGGTGACAGATGGCATATCCCAGTCCCAGGTCTTCGAGTTCACCGAACCCAGACGCAGCCAGGCGCCATTCTGGCAAAACTTCAGCAGGTTAACACCATTCAAAAAATAATACCTAGAGAGATGGAGAATTTTAACTTAAAAGAACTAAAATTTAAAAATAAAAATAAATAAAATTATATTTATAGATGGACCTTTTTTCGGAGAAGCACTGTTGCAACTAAATATATATACATATATATATACACACACAGTTTAAAAATAATAATGTATATACATATATGTATATATATAGAAGGACCAAAAACTTTTTTTTTGTTGTTTTTGGGAAGCAATCTGCTACTAGATACTAGGAAGCACCAATGATTTCTAACCATGTGACCTGTTTTATTTTATTCCATCGGTCGGACATGTTTTTTTCGTTGTGGTTTTTTTGTTTGTTTGTTGGTTGTGGT
Organism: Todiramphus chloris collaris; assembly: GCA_025345505.1. Lineage (NCBI taxonomy): Eukaryota > Metazoa > Chordata > Aves > Coraciiformes > Alcedinidae > Todiramphus > Todiramphus chloris. The sequence continues at coordinate 1,598,595 of JANVCC010000073.1, forward strand.
TTTTTTGTTTTTTCCCTTTTCTTCTTCATTGTCACTCAAGTCATCACGGGCATCCCAGAACGCTTTCCTCGCTTGTGTGATGAATTCGTCATCGAAGTTCCTCATGGACTACGTTGGTGTATATTTTCTTTGGTTTTATTTATGGGGGGAGGGTAGGGTGGGGGGGGGGGGGGTGTTGTTTGTTTTTTGGAGTGCCGGGAGCTTGCTGCTCCCTCCCTCCCCATCCCTTCCCTTCCGCCCCATCCCTTCCTTGGCTGTGCCCAGAGTCCCCATTCCAGTGAAGAGCATCGACCCTCTCCCCGTCCCGCATCCTCTGGTCTGACTCGTGCCTGTCTGGATGTGCTCCCTCGTGCACCATGCTCTGCTGCGCAGTCTTTCTTTGGCTTTAACTGTTTTGTCGGGGGCAGGGGAAAACAGGCAGAAGGGGCTTCAGCTGCTTAGGAAGTGAGAGTTGGGTTTTCCTCAGTACAGCTTTTTTGGGGTTCTTTTTTGTGTTTGTTTTGGGGTTTTTGTTTTGTTCTTTTTTGCCAAGCACTCTTTTTCTCAGTTCGGTGTGATTTGTTCACACTCGGAGTAAGGCTGAGAAAAGACTGGCAGGGGCTTTTACTTCTTTTGCGTTTAGTTTCAGTTCCGTGGGGTTATCTTTGATTTCTTTTCTTTTTTAAGCCGAGACACGACTCTGAAAAGCCCAGTAGCTCCTATCTTTGTATTCCACGCAAAGATAAAAGCTCAGCGACCCACGGCTTCATGCCTTCCATTCCAGCTCCGGGAAAACTGGCTGTTTCTTAGGCTCCCACAAACGGCCAGTTTTCCTTCTTCAGGAACTAAGGTCCCATCCTGTTGGCCACACTCAGCCACTCGTTAATGAACCGCTAATTGCCCTTTAACAGGCGCAGTGACCCCCAAAGTGAGCAGGATGCCTGCTCCCCCTGCCCCGCTGCTCTGTCCTGGAGCAGATCCCTGGCCACGCTGGGGGCTCATTACCTAATGGGGTCATTACCTAGGTAACTGGACATAGGTAACTGGTATTTAATGGGCCCAAGCTGCAGAGGAGGTGGGAACTGCCGTTCAGGAAGGATAAACGGGTGTGACCTGGGAAGTTGAGCTGGGTGACGGTGCCCGCGGCACCGGTGCCATCTCAAGGGCACCGGCAGAGGTGGGGCAGTGGCTCTGGAGCCATCGGCTCAGCTCTCCAGGTCTCTTTCTCTCTCTTTTTCTCCCTCTGGAGATCGTAGCTCGATACTCAAAGACACTTCCTACCCTTTCAGCCTCGAGTAGCTTTGTTTGCAAGCGCAAAAGCTTCCGTTTGGGCTGGGTAAAACAAACCCTTGTGCGCTAGGATGAATTCACTTTTTTTTTTTTCCTAGGGCAAATGAGATTATTTAACCAGTTTTAGAAGACAGACTTAAAAACTTTGCAGAGCTGTTCTGCAAACTCCTTTGGAAAGCGATTGATCGCAGCATTTATCCTTTTCTCTTGAGCCCTGATAACACCACGTAAGCAGCCCAGGCCAGCTTCACGTGGAGATGACGTGGGTTGGGTTGGTTTTTTTTTTTTCCCCCTCTCCCCAAGAAACACAAGCGAAGGGGAAGAGCAGAGAGTGTGATTCCAGTATTGCCGTGGAGCCTGTTTCCTTTCGGGGGCATACCGCTAAGATTTTTTTTTACCGAAGTACGGAAATCATCTCAGCTCTTTTTAGGCATCCAGAAGCGATCAGTAAAGAGCAAAGCCAGGTCGGTGTTGTGGAGAGGGAGCAGTGGAACACCGGGAACCCCCGGTAGGAAGCGACCCGATTTTCTACCAGAAACTGGTTTTTTTTAGGCTCTTTTGTATCTTTGCATTTTTACGGTCGGATTTTAACGAGGAAGACGTCGCGGGTGTGTTTTTGGTTCTTGACCAGAGTGGGTGTTTAAAGAAGCGAATGGGATGGGTTCTCGGGAGTTAACTGAAATGTTTTTCTGAATGGCTGGAGAGATGCAGAGAGAGAGAGAGAAAGAGATTACAAACTGTTGTCAACATGATGAAAATTTCACTTATTCCTTTGCCTTTTTAATTGCTTAGGGGAAAAAAAAAAAAAAAAAAAGGAAAAAATAAGTAACAAGCACATTAGTTAAGCCTGTTCATTTACTGTTTTGTGCCTCAGAGAGTGAGAATGAGACATCCATAATTTTTATGAGAAGATGCTTCCTAAATATTCAGCACTAGGACAAAAGAAACGCCACCGCCACACCATTATTTGCATCATAAATCAAGACTCGCTTGATCTGACAAGGCCACACTTGTTGGACTCGCAGCTTCTTTCTTAAAAGGAAAGCCAAAACAAACCAGCATTGCTGGTGCTTGCCGAGGCCGGGCGGCAGGCAAAGCAGATGCGGGCGTTTGTTCCAGAGGGAAGAGGGGCTTGGCTCTCGGGCAGTGGCCTTCAAGAAAGCTCTTCCCCCTCCATAAATGGTCAAGGTGCTGCAAGAGATGGAGCGTTGTCAGATGGAAGAACCAGCACTGGGTCCCACTTTTCCCCACCTGCTGTGGCTTTCCCGGTAGGGAGCAGGGCTGGGCGACTGGGAGCGCTGGGAGCAGCGCGGACGCGGTCAGACCGGGGGGGATTTTGACCGAGCATCTGATAACAGAACTTCTCATTTCGATGCCAGACAGGAGGACCCCACTTTATATCATTCCATACGCAGAAAAACGAGAGAGTTGTAACAAACCTACATGTTTACGGTTATTTCTCTGGCTGAATCTATATATAAATATATATATATATAAAAAAAAAAAAAAAAAACCACCCTCCCTAGGTAAACGACATGCATTACCCCTTGACCTAGACACTAGAACAGAGGATCCAAATTCAAGACTTTTCACCTCCCCACCCTCCAAAAAAAAAAAAACAAACCTCAAAACCAAGAACCAACCTAGGTGCATCTAACAGTTGTAAATAGAAAATACTACATAGAGAAATATATTTGAAATCTTGTTTTCAGTTTCCGGACGGTCGCCAGCCGTCCCTTGCAATGTTCTTGATAGTACACTGTGGTGCTTTGGGTTTCTGGTTTTGTTCTCTTTATGCTCTGTCATCTTTTCATTGCAGCTACATTTCAGGGAACATGTATATTTAGTAGCTATTGTAAGTTCTGCATGGCATCACCGAGCTTATTTTTTTCCTTAAGAAGAAAAGAAGAAGTAGGAGTTTAAAGGCACTATGACGACAGGGACTTGTAGCAGAGAATTTAAAAATAAAAAAAAAAAAA
>JANVCC010000073.1:1609074-1651147 GCA_025345505.1 Todiramphus chloris collaris
CGATGTCAGAGGAAGACATTTCAGCAGTAGTTGAAAGGAAAAGAGAGGATGAGGGCTCACGAAGTGAACAAAGCCAGTACTGATCAAAGGGAATCTGGTGCAGAGATGACAGTGGCTGCTGTGATCTTTACACCTCATTAACCACCCCCTCTGCTTCCTAAGGGCCACCCCGAACTGCCACGCTGGATGCTTGTACCACCAGCACCGCTCTGTGAAGGCCCAGTAAGGTTCTCTAGCCAGATGGTCCTGGAGAGATTGACACGAGCAAAGAGATGCCTGGGGCATCTGCCCAACACCAGATCCTCGGTGGCCCCGTGGCCAGCTCATCCGTTGGCCAGCCAGCTCACAGCCCTCTGGCCCAGCAGGCTGGGAAGGTGCCAGAAGCCACATTCTCCACCTGCTTTACTGCTTTGCTCTAGAGTCCATCCACCAGCTCCTCTCCTGTGTCCAAACAGCCGCAGCCGAGCCCCCACGGCAGGTCCCTCGAACCCATGGGAGATGGTAAGCGGGGTGGGGGCTGGACAGGCCAACCTGCCATGGGTCCACCCGAACCGAGCCCTGCCCACGGCCACCACCAGCACCCTCGCCCTGGTTTTCCTTCCTCTCCTTGCCTTCTTTCCTCTCCTCTTTGCTTTTGTATTTCCTTTTGTGTTTAATTCATCGCCTTCATTGTCCTGCTCTGGCCGGGGAGGGTTGGACTCGATCATCTTCAGAGGTCCCTTCCAGCCCCTACCATTCTGTGATTCCCAGATCTGCTGATCCACCAGCTCCTCTCCTTCCACCTCGTGATTTTTAACACGTGCTGCCATTTACGGGCAAAAACTCTCTGTCCTCATGATCTGCCAGCCCCGGTGACACCGCAGAAGTCAAGCTCGGCGTGCGCGGTCGTTGGTGACGAGGATGTGGCTGCACCCTTAGCGAGCGGCCGTTCGTTCTGTGGTGTTGGGACAGCTCAAGCAAAGCCACGAGCAAGTCATTTAGACAGCGACGCTTCTTCCAGTGACGTTATTTCTCCTTATTCACGTAAAGGTGCCTAGAAGCCCAGACAGGTTGCCCACCCCCCACCCTCCCCCTCTTTCATTTTAGTAATGAGAAAAGCCAGCACCCCGAGGTGCGTGCCCTGACACCGCCCAGCACGCTGCATCTCCTTGTTCCCCCCTCTGATCTTCCCCCCCAGACCCCTCCCCACCTTTCCCCCCTGCCCAGCTGCTGGGTACGCTCTGTTAAGGCTGCACCTGAAGGATTTTTTAGGTTAAGGACCTAACTTTCGTGGTTTAGGTACCATGCTTTGAGTCGCGTGCAATTGAGCAGGCAGTAAATGGTGTCATTAAAACACTTGTAAATACAAAGGGAGGCTGCTGGAGCCTGGGTCCCGACTAGGCAGCTGTCTCAGGAGCAACGGCCGAGGCAGGAGCACAGCAGCCCTTTCTCAGCTTTTGCTGCCTTCAAAGTTTTCTCTTTGAGTTTCAAAACTGCTCCGTTTCTGTGACTGTGGTGCCAGCAGTCGGAGCGGGTACGGAGACAACCGACTCACCCCGGCCGGGTGGCACCAGCCCTGCTCCCCAGCCTCCTCACTTCACCTTCCCTGGCTGGGGAAAGCAGTGAGATAAGGGGCCCTGTGCTTTGCAGGGCTCTTGGCTTCCACTTGCATGCTCCTTGCCAGCCCCGTCCCTGCTAGCCATCATCTCGGAGCCCACATTCATCACTGTCGTGCTCCACTTCCAACTGGGCTGTGGTGTCTGCCCGTGTCCCGCTCGCAAGCGTTTCTCTGTGCACACCCTTCCAGACACGGGGCAGGTTTCCATAAGCATCTGCAAAGGTCTCTCCTTAAGAACAGCCTCTTGCTGGGGTTTGGAGGCTGTTCTCTCTCCTGCTTTTCCCCCTGAGCCTCTTCTCTCACTCCTAGACTCACAAACAGAATGGTTTGGGTTGGAAGGGACATTAAAGATCTTCTAGTTCCAATGCCACGGGCGGGGACGCCTCCCACTAGACCAGTTTGCTCAAAGCCCCGTCCAACCTGGTCTTCCTCTGCCTCTCACTGTAGCTGAGCCTCCACGAAGCAGTCCCAGGCAGGCGTAGATGTGCTAACAAGCTCTGTAAATTAGCAGTGAGGTTTCAACTGCGGTTGCTGGGGGGGTGGAAGGGATAAGGCAGCGTCTCCAGGAGCGGTACCCGGCTGCTGATGCACGTGGCACTTCGTGAAAGGCACTTGCAAGCTTCTGATGGTAGGAATAAAAGCTGAGCTCTGGTGCTGAGTGGACAGCACTGAGCAGCCCGTTAGGAGCTGTGACAACAAAATGACAGCAGTGAGGGGGGAAAACCAGGTCTCAAACTAGACAGCAAGCAGGATCTCCCTTAGGATAAAGGTCTTGATGGAAAGGATGAGACTGAGCAAAGCTCCTCTCAGGAGCTGCTGAGAACAAGCCAGACACAAACTACAGAATCATTTAGGTTGGAAAAACCTCGAAGATCAAATTCATCGCCCTGGGCTGCAGCAATGGTTTCCTCCCCATACTTCTTCCGTGCACGGCCAACTCTGGGGTGTGCCAGTCAGAGAGGAATACGAGGTATTAAACTGGTCTCCTTGCTGAGCATACCTGTGAGGGCACTGGCTCTGCCCTCGGGAAAGGGGCTGGAGCTTTGTCCTCACCGGGCAGTGCCCCACGGAAGATGAACAGAACCAAATCCAGCAGCAGCAGGGGAAGAGACCTCTTCAAAGTGGGGAGTTTTCCTCCAAATTAATCAGGCAAACATCAAGAGGCTGGGTCAGGGGGTTGTTCTTTCTGGATGCAGCACGGCCGCACATTCCCAGTTTTATCGAGGTTGTAAACCAGTTACTCCCCCTCCATCCTCACTTCACCCGAGTCCGGCAGGGTTTCACTATTGACTTGAAGCATTTCAGTCTTTCTGGGGAAATAAAAACTCCAGTCCAAGCACCAGATGTATTTCAGGGCGGCTTTACTACACTGGGGGGAAAAAAACCCACCCACCCAACACGAAATGCTCCAGGAAGAAGACGGTTGCTTAGGCAGCAGCATGGCTACCTGGGAAGGCTGCTATCTCAAGTGTGCTTTATTGAGCTAAAAATAAGTTTTATTAAAGGAAAACAAAGTCCACATCCAACAAAGACACGAGAAGGATAATGGCGAGGAGGAGAAAGGACACCACACCAAAGGAGCAGAAAGCCCCTTTTCCACGGAAGAGCTGAGCTCCTGCTACTGAGAAATAAAAAGGGTTTTAGGAACCGAGTGTACTAGAAATAATATGCTCAGGAAACCCTTGACTACAGCAAAGTTCACGTTAACGAGGCAGAACTGAAAGAAAGGGCTCCATCATATGAGCCTTACTCATGAGTGTACTAAATTCTTGAGCAATTAATCCTTGTGCTCGGGGCTGTTCCTCCAGCCTGTACTTCAGCGAAGCCGCACTCGCCCTGCGAGGCGCAGCTAAAATTAGCCACGATGGCTGGGTAAGAGTTGCACAACCTCGCCACAAATTAGCGGATCCAGGGGAGGATGCTTGACGATGTCCAAGAGTCCTTAGTTCCCACTCGAAAGTAAAGCTGGTCTGAAGAACAGGAGTTGGCAGCAGCACCAAGTGAAATCTCGGAACAGTCCGTGGCTGCTCGCTAAATGATTTAATTAGCTCGTGTTAATGAAAAGTAAATTTTTAGTACTCTCTCCTCCACATTTTCATCTTGCCAAATGTTGAGATAATGCATTTTCAGATGCCTGTATTCTTCTTTAGCCCTAAAATAGCCGGGAGCTTTGGAGTAGCAATAAACACAAGGGTCAGGACCCTCACAGTCCCCCCATTTTCATCAAGGCAGGTTGTTCCCCGACACCGCTCAGGAAAACAGACATTGAAAAGGGCTGGGAAGAAATAACCTCAGTCCGTGGTTGTCACTTTCCATTGTGCTCAGGAGGACCCTTAGCACCACAAATGTAGCCCCACTTCAGCCTCAGACTCAAAGCTTTCAGTGGAGGTGACCCAAGCTGACCAGCTAGTTGCCAGCTGTCCAGCCTCGAATACCTGGGGGTATGTGTGTGTGGGGAGAAGACCCATGGAAGGTCAATTTAGGTTTCATTTCAGTGAGGGTCTGTTAGTGCTGTGCCTGCTCAGCCATCAGAAGGACACAATTCTTCCCACCCAGCAACCCTTTTTTGATAGAGCTCCCCCTGGAAACAAAAAAGGGGAGAAAATAATAGGGTTTTTTCAGATTGAGCAGTCTGCACTTTTTCTCCACCCCCCTCTTTAGGAGCATCGGTCTCATCTTCTGAATGTGCATGAGACTTCTAGAGGGAAAGCAGGACAAGAAGGGTTCTTCTCCCCGGAGAGCAACAGCTTCTTTGGCTGAAAATGTCCAGGCAGAGATGCTGGGGCATTGCCACCAAACAACGGGTTAACTTTTGAAGCCAACCCCTCTGTCTGCTGCATTGCTGATCTGACTGCACATCTGCCTTGGAAAAAACCACCTGGAAAAGGCTCTCAAGAGAAGCATTCATGCCAAAAGAGGACCTGTATTGTAGCCAAAGTGTCTTGAAATCAACACCAAAAAATAAATACCCTTGGAAGTGTTTCTGAGAGGAGACACACTTTGTATGACAACAGCTCCATTTGGTCTGGAAGTCCCAATTCCCTCGCCAGCATTCAGCTATGACAATAGATTGATGAGGGCTGGGGTTTTTTTTCCTGTGACAACAAAATAAATGCAGTGAGTTGGGCTGCTCCCTGTTATCCTGTTGCGATTGCCTCTTAGATGCCTGGTATTAATGGGAGGAAAAAACAAAAAAAAAGACTGCCCTTTTCTTCTCCACAGAAGAAAGTTTGTATTTTTGATGCGTACCAAATTCAGCAGAAGAGGAAAGAATTTGATTTTCGCTTCCAGGCGACTTATGCTCTATCAGTATTTTCATTTCTTTGTGCAAGCAGCAGCCTCCTCTGCCTGCTGAGGCTTTGTACTTGCAGTTCATAAATAGCAGAGCAGAGACACGGCCTTAAGTGGCTGCAAACCAACGCTGTGAAATCAATTCACACGTCAATGAATTAAAGAGTGTTATCCTTTCGCATTTCTTCTCCTTGATAACTGCAAGGGGGAGCAGGGGCAAAGGTCTGCGTGGTTCCTTGTTGTTGCTGTGAGCTTAGCTGATTATTTTTCCCCTGTCGTGGTCCCAGGAAATGGGCACCAGACCGGGGGGGGGAGGAGGGAAAAACACAAAGTAGGGTTTTGGCAAAATGCAGGGAAAAGGGGTTCCAGATGGGAACCGACAGAGCAAAGCCCTTCTGGGCCCCGGAACACAGGAACAAGGATGCTGCTGAAGAAAGCAGATGAGGAGCAGGAGGGAAGAAGGGAGGATTGACTTGGGAGGAGAGGCAAATTATCTGTCCAGTGCTCACCTCATGTATCACTGTCATATTAATGACTTCCACAGTGGGTAAGTTAGAGGTGAAAAGGGAGAAGGGAGCTAGGCACAGGGAGGGATGAGAAATTCCTCATCCCAACCCAGCTCTTCCCCCTACTCGGTTTTCTAATGATGAGGCTACAAAATATCTGGTGAATCACATTTCCCTTCACTTTCCATTTGACTCTCCAGCCTCCCCCCACCTCTGGCACTGCTGGGGTGAGTGGTGGTGCCAGGAAACCAGGCTGGAACAGAAGGCTATTGCTTCGTGATGCTTACAGCCCTGTGGGTTTGGGGGCTGGTTTGTTGGTGGGGTTTTTTTTTTTTTTTTCTCTTTTCATATTTATGATTTCAAATAAATAAATAACAACTGCATCAATGCTTAGAAAAGACTTGCTCCCACCTAGATCCCCTGATCAAACTCAGCCAGCAGAGCATCCACAAATGTATTTCAGCTGGAAGTAAGATGCAGGGAATCTGGAGGGATTTCACAACATAATATGATTTTTATTTCAGTGGACACAAATGTTGTATCTGTCAGACAGAGATACCACCATTCTCTCTATGGTGCTGAATAAGATACTTCCAAGAGTCAACAGCCAAGAGACCCCCAAAACAAGCACATAACTCCCCCCCCCCCAGCAGTAACACCACACCTTTGTCCACCTCTGAGTCAGATGCCCAGGCATGAAAGTGCACAAATCCCCTTCTCCACCCAGACATTACCCTTAGGTGCCCATTTTTAATGAGTGCCCAACTCCGAGGGAGCCAGAAGCTGATGCAGGAGAGAGAAGGTACCTCAGAAAGGTGTGCGTGTGGCTGGGGGAGAGGAAAACGAGGGATGAGAGTGGTGTTCAGAGGGGGTTAATTTCTTCAGCTCTGCTTAAGATTCTTCTAGTTTCTCTCAGAGTTCTTCTAAATGGCTTGGAAGCTGGGAAGGGGGGGGGAAGGAGAGACTTCCAGTTGCTGCCTCCTAAAAGGTGATGACTCAGAAGAACTGTCACCAGGGAATTTGGATTGAACAATCCGCACGCCATAGCAGGTTTCACCCAAAAGAAGAAGAAAAGCCTTATGTTCTTGTAGCAAACAGGTGAGTGAGCACTTCTGGGCTAAAAAAGCTCCTCAAGTGAGCCAGACCTGGCACGTGAACAAGGAAGACACCTGCAACTCATCTTGCAGGTCCCCCAACTCTGCCCAGCCTTGTACGGTCTTCGGAGGCTCTTTGATTGCAAAATGAGATTGCAAAGCTTCATATATCAAGGACATCAGCAAAAAAAAATAAAGAACTTGGGGATTTCATGTCAGAAATAATGATGGAAAGGGCACGAGTTGCAACATACCCCGTTATTTTTGTGGTGCTAAGTTCAGCAAGCCAAAAAGAAGTACTTTTTTTTCCTGTCCACGCTGCAGCCATTTCTAGGTCCACTCATACAAAAAGCCAGAGGATTGGAATGAAGCTGCCTGTGCAGTAAACACCAGAGGGGGGCTGTGGAGGGGGGGGGACATGGTGGCCTTTGCAGCCCGGGGTGAGGACATAAGCAGAAGGTAGCAACAGGCATACCATGGAAAAGACAGAACACAGCTACAAAGACACCTTTAAAGAGCCAAATATTGATAGAATAAAATAAAGATATCATCCCGTCAGGTTGTAAAAGACAGGAAGGCTGTTGTGCAGATGGAGGGAACCTGCTGAGCACCTGCAGTCACAGCAGGACCACGCTGAGTGCTTTGGACTCCTGCTTCCCATGTGCACCAGCTTGGGAAGCTGCCTGGGTACCTCCACACAGCACCGGATTGATGCTGGTGGGGCTGGAGCATCTCTGTGCTGGGGCCAGGCTGAGAGCCTGGGGCTGTGCAGCTGGAGAAGAGCAGCCTGAGAGGGGAGCTGAGCGATGCTGAGCAAAAGATAAAGGGCCCTGGGGGGCAAGAGGATGGGGACAGATTGCTCAGGGGTGCCAGTGACAGGACAAGGGGCACTGGGCACAAACTGGAACCCAGGAGGTTCCAGCTGAGCAGGAGGAGGAAGTTCCTTGGTGTGAGGGTGTGGGAGCCTGTGCCAGGCTGCCCAGAGAGGCTGTGGAGTCTCCTTCTCTGGAGAGATTCCCACCCCGGCTGGACCCTGCGCTGCTGGGCCCCTGCTCTGGGTGCCCCTGCTGGATGGAGCAAGGGGTGGCACCAGAGCATCTCCAGAGGGCCCTTCCCACCCCCCCATGCTGGGATTCTGGGATCTAACAGAGCACATGTAGCACCCTGACCCCCATCTCTCCCAGCAGCAGACCCCTGCCTGACCCACGCTGAGTTTGCAGGTCCCTGGTTTTGGTGTAGCTCTTCCTGCCCGGGGAGCAGGAGGTGACCCCCCCCAGCTATTTTGATCGCAGCAGCAGATGGAGAAGACAGGTTGTTCTTTCTCAGGAAGCACGCTTTGGAATGAGAGGAAGGGTGTGATCCTGACTTCCAAAGCAAGGAGCTATTCCTGAGCTGTGTAAACAAGGATAAGGAGCAAGGCACCATCCTTTATTTTAGCAGGGAAACAGAATCCATCTGTCTTACCTTTCCAGGTGAGCTGGCATCTAACATCTCTCCCTCTCTTGCACAGGCTCGATATTCACAGGTTTAGCACAGGCCTCCTTGGGTATCTGTAAAAGAAGACAAAAAGGAAATTGTATAGAGTATTTCGAAAGGATTAATTTAATTAATGGTGAAGGGGATGGACTCAGCACTGCAGTGACCAGGGAGCAACAGCTACAGACCAGGGAAGGGGTTCCCAGGCTCCTGAGAAGACCAGGTTTGAATCACTCTGCAAAAAAAGGCCATTTTTTTTGTTTATTTACTTAATTTTTCGCATAAATAATTGCAACAACCCCAGGATGATTCCCATATACATATAATGTGACACCTATATATAAAACGAGGACCGACTGGGAGGGAAAGGAACCGAGATGCTCCTTTTGGTAGGGAGGACCCATGGTGCATGCAGAGATTTCCTCCTCTCCATCACCCTCTTTGAAGACTAGTTTGAAGCGACTCATCTGCTCCTCAGCTTGCATTGGAGCTGACTGAGGAGGCAAAAAAAAAAAAAAAAGTATAAAAATGTGATCAATAGTTAATGACTTTTAATTTCATTCATTACAAATGAGTTCAGAAGCAAAAATGTGACAATCACCCCTAACTCCTCGGTAGGCTAGACACAGAAATAACTGGTGCTGCAGCCAGGCAGGCAGAAGACTGCATGGAAACCTGTGATTAAAGGCCAGATCCTGCTCTTCAGAAGGAAGCCTGGGGGTGGGAATGTCTTTGCACAAAGACAGGAACAGGACAGGAGACTCTGCTCTGGAGCAAACCCCTCTGGCAGGGGATGGGGAATATTTGCTTTGTCTGAGTGGGCTGCCTGGAGCGCACAGGGTACCCCCCAAAAGGAAAGCTCTTTCTACATGTTCAAAATAATTTAGTTATGCTTCAAAACTGCAACTGACCACGAGAGAAAGGCCTGCTGGAAAGGGCCACATCCATGACCACAGAGGATCTGTAGTGCATCAGATAAAGCCAACTGAAGATGATAAATGTCCCATCGTCTTGATAGGACAAGAGGAACTGGCCTCAAGTTGCCCCAGGGGAGGTTTAGGTTGGAGCTGAGGAACAATTTTTTCCCCTCCAGGGCTGTCCTAGGCAGTGGTGGAGTCCCCGTGACCCCTGGAGGGGTTTCCAAGCCCTGGAGCTGTGGTGCTGAGGGCCAGGGGGCAGTGGTGCCCTGGCACTGCTGGGGCAGCAGTTGGACTCCATGAGCTGAAAGGTCTCTTCCAACCTAAATGATTCTGTGGTTCCACACGTGACTCCCTGTGAGCAGGTTGCAAGGACAGCTGCGAGGGCTTTTTTTGGTTTTCTTTTTTGGTGCCTTACATCTGGTTTATATCCCAGAGGCATGGAAGCATCCTGCATTAGATGCTAGCCAAGTTTCCACACCGGTGATGAGAGGATAAGGGCAGATCCAAGGCCTGCTCGGGCACACACAAAGATCTGCTCTGCTCGTACAAGAGATGCTTTCCAAGAAAATGAAGGATAGGAAAGGCATTGTGGCTTTTTTTTTTCCCCTGAAACAAAACACAACACCTAGGGAAGAAATTTAAGCTCCACTCCAAAGCTCTCAAAACAGAAGGAAGACTCTGGCCTCGCCTTTGGACAGTTTGAATTCCTCTTTGCAACCCAAGGACTAACCACCCAATTTCCCAGCTCTCTGGGCTTTCACTCCAGAGACCTCAAGCTTCGCTGGTGTGCATCTGCCTTTTTTAACGGGTGAAACCTGCCCTTAGAGAAGGCTGGACCTGCCTCCACCGTCCAGATGGCACCGGCTCCTTCCCCACCGTTTGGCCCCTGTTGCGCGTACGATGCTGCACCCCTCGCCAAGGCTCTCGGCCATCACCCAGCCCTGCTTCGAGGCCGTGCCGCCCGTACCCACCCCAGCTTTTGTTACCTCGCCCTCCCTCTGGGCTCATTATGGTCTGAATTAGCCGACTGTCCACGGCCTTAATTAGTACTTCAGCTCTCTGGGAATCAGCCAAGGCTTTTTTAAGCGCTGCTCCTCACCCGTGGCATCAGCTCCCTTCTGTGATTTGGAGCGTGCAATCTGCAGCAGCTTTGAAACTAACCGAGAGAGGCATTTATCCCCTCGCTGCTCTGCACTGCTTTTAATTATTGTTAATTGCAATGGCCAGCCCTGGGAAGGGCCCAGGAAGGGTGCACAGCGGGACACCCTGGAAACGCAACGCCGGTGTGGTTCCTGAGGCTCCTCTGCCAAAGAGCAGAGGGAGGTTGTTGGGTACAAACCCCTGTCATGGTGCTTTACGGTGGACGAGGTGAAACATGGGAAAGGCTCCTCTCAAAGGTAGAGCTGCAGAGAGGTCTCAGTCCTTGCCAACCTGGAGAAGGAAGTATTTGAGCTGTCATTTTTCCTCAGCTCCAACCTAAACCTCCCCTGGGGCAACTTGAGGCCAGTTCCTCTTGTCCTGTTGCGTGTTCCTTGGGAGCAGAGCCCAACCCCACCTGGCTCCAACCTGCCAGGGAGTTGTAGAGAGTAAGAAAGAAAGAAGGAACATTAAAACTCTGGTTTTTAAACTGCTGGGAACTTTATCCCGGTGATAAAAGAGAACACAGCTCTCCCTGCCCATGCTCTGGGGAGGAAAAGCCTGCTTGTTGAACACATCCACCAGAGCAAGAGCAGAAATTCCCCTTGAAATACGGAGCTTGGCTCCCAAGACGAGCTGTAGGGTCACCTGCACGGACACAGAGGCAGACATTGGTCTGGTCAGCAGCTGAGGAACAGGAGCCAGAGGCTCCAGCAGCAATCATCCCTTCGGGTAGCTGGCATCGCCGGCCGTGACGATGGCACGCGGCAGCCGGGGCTGTCACACCGCTGACCGCTTCCTACCAGAGCTGGGGGAAAGGCGGCCAAGAAGAGGCCCGGGCTGCTCTGCCTTTATTCATTTTGGCTACAAACCCTTTCCAGTCTCACCCACATCACCGCTGCCGGCGCTGACCTCGTGGTGCCCTCGGCAGCCGCCCAACGGCGCAGATCGGCTTCCCTCGCAAACCGTCCGCCCCAGTGAGACGATGCGTGCGGGCACTCCCGGAGCCGAGCGATGCTCTGTCCCCAGCTCGTAGCAACCATCGACGAAACAAACAGCTCCTCTGCTTAAAAGCCTTCCAAGCTTATTCTTCCCCCCAAAAAAAAACAAAACAAAAAAAAAAATGTCTTCCCATTCCCCAGGTCCCCCAGAGTCAGAAAGTGATCCAGTTTCACAACCGCACAGAAAACCAGTTGGGTGCTCGATGCCTACCCCTGAAGTGGAAAAAAAAATGGGCCTCCCTGAGCATCAGACCCACACTGCTGGGCATGAAGAAACCAGAAAAACATTCCACGTGCCCTCTGTAACTTTGAGAAAAGCTCTGCTGCAAATATGATTTCAGGAGGAACAAAGCTAGCCCCAACTCGCATTGTTTTTTGTCTTCTTGACACACCAGAAATATGCCAAGTTGAACCTTGAGAAAGTGTGGCGCAGCTTTGGCATTGCTCACCCGTCCCAGATGATGCTCAGATCCTGCTGGGTCCATAAAGTTCACCAAGGAGTCAGAGTAGCTTTTATTCAGCACCAGAAACAAGAATGAGGGGAGACCTACATCTGCAGCCCCGTGTTCTGCAGCATCACTGCGGAACGCAATCCGGGACCAGAGCTCAGCTTCTCTTGGCTCTCCGCTGCGGTGAGGAAGCCATGCAAACCAGAGGGGCAGTCTTCCTCCTGTCTGTGCTTATAGTCCTGCCAGAGGGTACATCAACATCATCTCTCCAGATCTTCCTTAAAATAAAAATAAATGTATTTCTTTTTGACAATAGCCTTGGAGTCAAAGCTTTGTTTCCTGGAGAGGACACCCCCAAGTAGCCCCGGATTCTCTGAGCAGAACACAAGAATTCCTCGCTGTGGATCTTCTGGCGTGTGCCCCCTATCCCTTCTCTCGCTTCTTCCCTTGCTCAGAGCAGACAGGGCCATGAAGTCATGCAAATCATTTACATCTCTCTGTTAACCCCCCCAACCTTTGCTCCATGAACTGGCTGTCTCTTAACAGCAGCTCTCCAAGACAAGAAGGGGCTTTTGGCAAGGGGCTTGCAGGACTTCCCAGGCCCCATCTGCAACCGTGGGTGCTGGGGCATTAGCGGAGGTCACCAGAGGTCCCGGAGGCAGCTCGCAGCGCACGGCAGCCGCGGCTCCGACCGGCACCGAAGCCTGCTGCAATCAGGCCAGCTCATGGCTTTAGGCTTCCCACTTGAAATTAAGTTTAAAAATAGTTTGGCCTTTGTTTTACTGAAAGCTTGGGCAGTGGTGACCTTTTGTGTCTGTTAAGCATCTCCTGCGATGTGCCCCTTAACATTTAGAGACGTGGCTCTCGACTCCAGCAAGTCACTCTCACTCTGCTCTCTAGACTCTGATGGTTTTAGCTTGTGGTGTTTTCTTCAGGACCAGCCCTGCTGTGGAGCTCCAAGTTGTTTGTACCAGCTTTGGTGAGATCAAGCCACGAGGTCAGCGAGGAACCCCTCCTGAGGCTCACGCTGTGTCCAAAGAAATAAGCTTCTTTCTGTAGGTTGTACCCAGCAGAGCTGGGCAGTGTATGGCTACACCCAGCACAGGCACCTAAATAAAGGGCTGTAGACACCCCTCCCTCCCCTCTGTAGGCTTCACCCTGTCCCCTCAATGCTCCTCAGCAAACCAAAGAGCTCCCTAACAGGGATTTTCAGGTCTTTAACCTTCAAAAGGTGAGCTGCTATGCAGAGAATATCCCTTACCCAGGTTGCTAATATTCAGTTTGGCTGAAGAGCAGCGCTAAACTTGCTTTCAAAAGAGCATCAGGCTATCACCAACACCCTACAGCCTTCTGGTGGCAGCTCTAAAACCAGAGGAACTAACCCAGGGAGACAGGCAGGAAGAGTCTGTGGTCTCTCAGACCTTGGAGGGAGTCAGAAGGGGAACACGGACAAGAACAGGTAGAAGTTGAACCAAAATATAACAGCCCTCAATTTTTATTGGCCACAGGAAGCGAAATGGAAAGTGCAAAGTCACAGCACAGAGCCTGCAGACTGACACCAGCCACAACAGTAGCTGTCAATGTAAAGCATCTGTCCCTAGGAAGTGTTTCCTCAGAGAATCCAAGTCAAAGATGTGTTTATGAAAACAAAAAAAACCAAAACACAAGTCAACTTCAACACACCCACCTATAGTCAACATTTCCCCCAAGCCTGCACCCACCCAAGACAGTGCCCAGAAGTGGAGACCAAGACACACAGAGGCTTCGTGGCCCAGAGCAATCCAATCTGTGTCTAAAGCTGGTCCTGCTTGGAACAGGCAGGCTTCAGAGGTCCCTTCCAACCTGACAACGCTCAGTTACCCGGCGAGGCTCTTAGAACCTCATTCAAAATGTTGTGCTTGCCCCATGCTCTTCTGTTTCTTCCGTCTCTGCTCTAATGAGAACACCAAGAAGTCTGGAGTGCTGTCTCCACGCAGTTTATCTGCTTCTTCTCCCATCTGCGGGAGGAGGTGTCCCAGCCACCAGAGAGAGATGGAAGTGCTGCATCGCTGCCCTTCAGAGATGTCTAAACTGATGTTTGAGTGTCCCCATGCACATGGAAAATGAAGGATGCAACGCCCAGAGCCAGGCTGCAAAGAGAGGAGATGAAGCAACCTGCCCTGTCCTGCCCACACCGTGGCATCCCCTGCAGCGTCCCCACGCACCAGGAGTAAGATGACTCTGGACTTCAGGGAATGATCCCCCTGAGCAGTGCAGCGAGGAGCTGGGATGGATCCTGCCCATCCCACCCACCCAATGTCCACCACGGAGCCAAAGTGCGACTCTAAATGGGAATGACTGGGAGAAGGATCGTGAGCAGCCGCAAATGAACTCAATTTGCTGAAGCTTTCCCCGAGACATCTCACTTGCCATCAGATGCACTGCAGAATAGTTCACACAGTTTTTAGGGCAGGTTGAATCCAAGCGATTCTGTATTTTTAAACGGTTAAAAAACACCCCAAACACATCCTGTCCTTGAATATGACCCTGACCGCACCACTGGTGGGAATACATCAACAATTTAAGCTCTTTCCTTTCAAAGAAACAAGAGTCATTTCAGTTTCTGGAACAAGCACAGAAATAATTTTCTGTGGAAGAAAACAGACACCGATATTTACTGTCATCGGTGCAGAAGAATTTCCTCAATTACCCCGAGTGCACGTCAGGCATAAGACAGCAAACGGCGTGGATCACAGAAGTATTTCTAACATAACTCCTCAGAAGAGACCATGACAATTTTTTTTCACTGTAAAGCCCTAAGAAAGAAAAAAAAAATAGAAAGTGACAACATACCCACTAGAGAAAATAAGTGGAACATCATACACGCAGAAGATGTTCGATCGTGAAAACAAAAGACACACAATCAATTTTCTAATGTAATTTTCCAAGAATCGGTGACAAGGAAAGCTACACATGATTAGGACAAAGGTTAATGCCTTACAAAGCATTCACTTACTTTCAGCCCAGTAAATAATTACAGATGTGGTCGAAAGGCTGTGTCTCCTCTGTGGTCACCAGTGCCTCCAGCTTGGGCACTGGTGAAGCGTTTCCAGTAAGTGGCTGGTGCCGCTCGGCCGAGAGAAGCAAAAAGTCTCCCGTGAGACCCCCCGAGTGTGTGGAACTGCAGGGATCTGCCAAGCTTCAAACCAAGACCCTCCATGGAGGTTGGGTTCACAGCAGCAGCTGCTGGTCGACCCTCGTTTTGGGGAAAAGGAGATGGAATGGTCCCACCTGGCAGCTGTCTTTGAAAGGATGGCTCACAAGAGGTCCCCCAACCCTCTGGAGACCAGGAGATGACTGTGACTATTCCCAGCTGCAGTGTTTAAGCTCAGTAAGAATGGCAGAAGGGGAGAAAGTGGGGAGGCCAAATCCTGCCTAGCTAGCCATAAAAGCTTCTGTTGTTGTTCTGCCCCATACCCATGGGTTGAACCTTGCCTGAAGCTTGGCCTCGGACATTTTCTGAGGAAAGCTGTCCTGACTTCTGAAAGACAAAAAGCAGGGCTGAGATGCACATAAGCTGCCTGAACGGTCACCTGGTAACTAGCAGATATCACAGCAAGCTGGACACCTGGGGACAACTGAATTTGAGGGCCACGGCATGAAGAAGTGACATACAAGGTAGTATAAAACCAGATGGCAATGCCTGCAAAGGGCAACCCCTGGCAGGTCCCTTCCCAGGCAGCACAGTCTCTTGGGGCCCTCCCTGGCATCACCAGCTGCACGTGGCAGGGAGTGGTGGCCCCCAAGACCAAAGGACCATCCTCTCCCACCTTTTCACAGGGAGATAGATGTACAGCCAGGTTCTGGTCTCCAGCCCTTCACACTTGAGGCTACCTCAAGCACTGACTGCAAACAGGGAGCCCTTCAGCTCATTGCCCTGTTAGAAAAGATCTCATTCTCTCTATTTTTTTTTTTAAGCAGTATCATGATTTCTGGAGAAAGTAACGGAACAACTGGTCTGGGAATGCTTGAAGTGGACAGTACTGCATTAAAAAAACCCCAAATGCCTCCAAAAGCCTCAGCGTGCTGACACATAACCACTAATCTGCCCCTCTCTATTACAACAGCAAGCACTATTAACTCTTTTTGTCATCCTTGGTTGCCTACCATAACAACTCGATAATACAAATCTGTCACCAAAACAATGAATCTCCTGTAGCAAATATGTATTTATAGAGGACTCAAAAGCAGCAGGATTAAGGGAAAAAAAAAAATCTTAAAATACATCCTCTGAAAAGTGTGTTGTTCAGTTTCTCCTTCAGTTCCTTATGGACAGAGCTCAAAAGCTGAAGATTTTCTTGTGCTTCTGAAAAAAAACACCCTTATTTCCACTGAATCCTTTTTGTTCTACCCACATTTATGATGGTTTACTTATATCATTGCTATACCTGCCCTTCCCAGAGCATATGCTGCCTCTTGACTTGGGAACTCTCGAGCTCTCCACACACTTCATTTTCCACAACAGGACACAAGAATTTTTTTCTACTTACTCATAAACCAGTAAACAGATGAAGTCTTCACTCACTTTTTCCAGGGGTCACTGGTAAACACTCAGGCTGCTGTCTTTTGGCTGGAGCCGGAAGAATTTCTTAATTCTGACCCCAAAATCTGCCTGAAAGGAAGTCTTCTCAGAACTCTCCTTCCTGCTGGTCATTTTGCATCAAGAAAAGCCATGCTCCCTCCTACTCCTGCAGGAAGGTCTGTGCTGAGCTGACAAAGTGGAGAGCAACCACCCTGGTTTAATTGGTTTAATTATGAGCCGCAGCTGGTTGATTTAAAGTGGTACCATTCTTCTAGGAACACCTAAGCAGCCTGTCACAAAGTCTCCCCTACTAAGTAAGACTCTGTGGTTTGTCTGGTGTAGCTCAGATTGGAATTTTTTATAATTGGCCATATTTTCTTGGGATGTGTCCCTCTCAGGTGGAGGAACCTGAAATGTAACTTAGAATCACAGCAGGTCTTTTCATTTTTCTCATGGCCTCCCATTCCCTCTTCCATTTCCTCAGAAAAACACACCAGGAACAAAGCTTTAATGCATGGATTTGCAGGTATGCAAAAATAGATACCAATGATTGAAATGTCTCTCCTAAAATGATTTGGTCTTGTCTTCTTTTCTGATGGGGAGGTGTTTCTTCAACAAAATGCTGTCTGAGGTTTTGGGGGGGTATTTTTTTTTACTTCGAGCAGGATTAATTGTGTGTAGATTTGGATATTGAACAGGATTCGTTTTGTGTAGGTTTGGACATCTGAAAATGCAGTTTTCAGTCGAGGCTGGTCATCTAAACCTGCTCTCTAGGGAAGGCAACAGCCAAGAGAAGTCCCAGAATCATTAAGGTTGGAAAAGACCTCCGAGAAGATCAAGTCCAACTGTCTACCCAACATTATCATGACCACTAAACCATGTCCTGAAGAGAGGCAGCTTCCAACTACCCCTACTAAACATTGCATCAGATTTTTGTATTTGGTGATTTTAAAATGAGAACCCAGAAGGCAGCAGATCAAATATCTGCTGGAGCAGCTCGAAACGGTGCTGAGGTCAATTAATATTCGTACGCTCTCCTTTTAAATTCATTTCTGGCCAGTGTTGGAGAGGATGAGTATATTAACAGAAATTAGAGGGCATTTGAAGCTAAGCCTGGTGCTCAGAGCCATATGTATTTGCACTCAGACAGAGAACAGGAATAGGAACGGGTGACCTGAGCCTCTACTCAGTATTAGCCACCGCAGCAGATAAACCTAAATACAGAACCCAGCAAGGAAAGGCTGAGAATTACTCATAAAACTTATCTGACAAATAAT
The DNA here is from genome assembly GCA_025345505.1 of Todiramphus chloris collaris. NCBI lineage: Eukaryota > Metazoa > Chordata > Aves > Coraciiformes > Alcedinidae > Todiramphus > Todiramphus chloris. The sequence goes on from JANVCC010000073.1 coordinate 1,626,384, forward strand.
CTCCCAGAAAAGAATGGATGTGTTTGAGAAACCTGCAAGCTGTTCCCAAAACAGCTGGCAAGATGGAAAGAAAGTGGAAAAAAAGAGAAGTTGCTGAGCAAATTATTCCTCTGAGCGCATTGTTTGAACCGATGCAAAACTGTACCCGAGTTTTAAGTTAATGTTAATTGTGTCCCATTTTCCAGCTTCACTTTACATTTTTGCTCAGAAATTAAATGTCAGAATGTCCCTGAATGTGCTTTCTGAGAAATGAAGCTCTCTTGAAGTCTTTTAAATTCCTAATCTTATTGCACTTAAATGTTATTCCTTCAACTGAAGGAATAACTTAATGAAATACAGTGTATTTCAGGGTGGCACATCAAAAACGTCTATTTCGCCAATCTCTTCTTTTATCACATCCATTTTCTATTCTACTTTATCTTATTGGAACACTGAAAGTTCATCCCACTAAGCCTCTTGTAACTGTTGTCAGAAATCTGTCCTGAAGTTTCTCGGCTTCTGGTTTACTTGATTTTTGTTTTAATTCTTTTTTTCAATCAAGCAGCAGCATCTGAAACATTCCTCCCCTGCAAAAAGATCACTGAGTGAAGAGGGGAAAAAAAAACCCCAAGGCTTATCTTTTTCTGCCAGTGTCCACGGATGCCATCAGAATGTATTTATCTTCAGGGTGTATGTGCCAAAGGTCTGGTACCCGAGTCAGGTGCTCGCTGGGTGTCTGTCTGGGGTGTCACACTTCCCAACAACACCCCAGTTTAGTGAAGGATCTCCTTGTCCTGGTGCTGGGCACCCCTGAGCAGAGTCTGTCCCCATCCTCTTGCCCCCCGGGGCCCTTTATCTCTTGCTCAGCATCGCTCAGCTCCCCTCTCAGGCTGCTCTTCTCCAGCTGCACAGCCCCAGGGCTCTCAGCCTGGCCCCAGCACAGAGATGCTCCAGCCCCTCAGCATCTTCAGAAGCTCTGCTGGACTCTCTCCAGTAGTAACTTGTCTCTTTTGAACTGGGGAGCCCAGAGCTGGACACCATACTCCAGATGTGACCTCACTAGGGCAAAGAAGAGGGAAAGGAAAACCTCCCTCACCCTGCTGGCCACACACTTCTCAACACACTCCAGGAGACCATCGGCCTCCTGGGCCATGGGGACACATTGCCTGCTCAGAGGCAACTTGGCTGGGGCTCCCAGGTCCTTCTCTGCAGAGCTTACATCCTACTATCCAGATCTCGTTTGAAGCAACGTGATGGCCTATCCGTTACCAACATCATTTCGGAGAAAGCAGGGCAGATGCTGAGGAGTAAAAGAGGCACTAGAAGCAGTTTCTGAATGATCTGTGTCCATAGCACAGAGAATCTGTGTAAGACCACGATGCAGGTACAGTGAAGTGACCAGCTCTGCTACTGCCTGGCAGTGCTGCAGCTCCAGCTTCTGCAGCAGATTATTATTAGTCTGGGATTCTGTTTCTGGGATTCTAGGACTCTATGATCCTAGGATTCTACGAACGACCCATCCCAAGTCAGGGAAAAGGCCTGATGACCTTTCTCTTCCTGTTTAAGAGCTCGACAACTGCAGAGCAGGAGAGGTAAAGGCCACAGGAAACTTGGCCTTTTCGAGCTCAGCGCTGCACACCCCAGCCCTGCCCAGTTAGCTCTGCATTTACCCTTCCCCAGGAACCCCAACCACCCCATCACAGCAGCCTCCACCGCATCCCACTGCCTGTGTGCAGCAGAGCCCCCTTCCCACCCTGCCCTGGCTTCCCTCTGGATTCTCCAGAGCTCATCCGTAAAATATTTCACTTCTCAGGCGAGTCTTGCAGCCCTGGGAAGGAAACGGGCAGCTTCACAGTGAACCTTCATCAGACCCAGACGTGGAACTACTTCTCAGAAATTGCATCCCGATGTCGGTTCCCACCCCGTGCCGCTCGGGACTGCGCTGCCTCTCTCTCCTTCTCCGAGTCCAGAGGTGATTTTGGATCTGTCAGCCACCCGAAAGGGAATCTTCCCCGACGAGCCAAAACTGAGTGTCAGGCACAAGCACCCCCTGCCCAGACACTTTCAGCAGCCACGAAGAAACGGGGAAAACATTGGCTGATGAAACAAAGATGAGCTCGATCGTAAATTCACAGCCAGAGCCCGTGCACGAGGGGATGGGAATATTTTGCTGGCAGCTCTTGGCCACCAGCACGTAACTCCTAGTCCATCCAAGTAGTCAGGGCTCGCAGCTCTGTGGTGAAGAAGATGAGTGAGGGAACCAAAGCTGGAGGATGCCCACACCAGGCTCTTGCTTCTACCCCTGCCTTTCCTGTCTCACAACAGAGCTGAAACTCAGCACGGGTTCAGGTCTCCCTGCTGAAATCCAGCAGAGGCATTGCCACCTATTCCCATCTTTGAGGGCATTGCAAAGAATTTCCTCATGTGTTAATGGAATCCATGGTCCTTCAGCACACAATTCAGGCGGATGAGGCTGGCCCCGGACGTTTCTTCCCAGTGGCAGACTGGGATGCTCTAGTTAATGGTGGCACAGCAATGGAAATTCCCAGACAAATGGGCCCGTTCTCCTCATTTTAATATTCTAGCAGTACTAGCAGCACAGGTAAAGACATCGTTAAAAGTGTGATTTTATCACGATGACATTGGTATCAGAGAATGTGCTTTTCCAGAGGCTGGACAGCAGAGAAGGGAAGATACTGGGTTTCCTTGACTACCTTTCATCTGCCTTAAAAACTATGATTTTCCTTTATTAGCTGGTTCCACTGTTTATTGCAAGTAAAATAACACATCCTCAGCCCTGATAATAACTTGGGTGTTGATGGCCTCCCCACCTTCTCTCTCTTCTCTCCACAGATGGGGAGAATATTTCCTGCTCTCCCTGCTCCTGGTTTCCTTCTCCCCCTGCCCCTCTCCCCCACCTACCTGCACGTTTTGAGTGAGGAAATGTTTCTTGTTCCTCTACAAAAGGAAGGGAGAAAATACTGAACAAACAAAGAAACCAACCTCAAGCAGGTAGTGCTCGGGCGATGCGCAGTGGCTTCCAGAGACTGGCCCAGGAGAGAGCTCGTCACACTTCCTAGAAGAGAAAGGATGACATTTCAGATGGAGCTGGCCTGGCCCTGAGTGGTGGCTGGGCCAGATGACCACCCAGCCTCTGCTTCTTTCCAGCCTCAGGTACGCTGCGACTCGAAGGTCGTTCCCACCCCTTAAAGCCCCTCTGTGTCCGGGGGACAGCCGTGGCTTGCCGCGGTGCTGGCCGCATCCTGCATCCCTCCACTCACTGCTTACGTGGTGCTCAAGCATCACAGGGGGGCTTGGCTGTAAACTTTGCTATCATTTTAAAATCTCTGGGGACCATTTTTATGACGTTGACATTTCAGGTGCACGTGTCAACGGGGAAATACATCACTTTGGGCTCGGTCTTACTCCACCTCCCCTAAAGCGAATGATTCTGCTCAACCTCTCCATACCCAGGAGCCTAAACCATCTGACAGGCCCTGCTCGACTCCTGAAATCTGGTTGGTTTTGACAGGAAAAAACCAACACGAGGTGAAAATCATCAACAGCTTAAGAGCAACGGCGCTTAAGAAGGAGCAAAGGCAAAGCGTCCTCTGCCATCGCTGGCGTGGCTGGCGGCAGGGAAAGGTGGGGGAGATGCCACGAGCTGTGTCCTGTCGACACGTATTGAGCTAACCCAACAACATCATTGCCCATACTGGAATATAAAGGTATCATCTAATTTTTTTTTTTTTCCCCTGCTGTTTTACATGCAACAGCTTAAAATCAACATTAAACGGTTAAAAATTAAATAGTCGTTATAGCCTTTTCTTTTGATGCTGACACAAAATAAAGATACAGAGCAGTGCAGGGACTATTTAGGGATTGAAGACAGAGAAATGCATTCCTCCTTAGCTGCTGGCCAGGCACTTACCTACCCGCTGCCCAAGCCCGGCCAGCTCAGACACGCTGTGCTCCCAGGCCAGAGCGGCAGGTAGACTGCAGTAAACCATCACGTGGGAAAGAACACTTATTTTTGTCCTTCAGCCTGCAGGAAAAGAATCTGCAGGTCCACTGAAAAATTACTTTTCAGAGGGTCAGGTCCTTGGCTGTCAAAAATTCTTGATGTTTCGTCGGTATTGGAGGAGCGGAGGCAGACGCCGGGTTTTGTACGTGCTCTGCTAATGCCAACGCGCTCTTTTTCTCTCCTGGCAATCTTGGGAAAATCAATTTCTGTCTAAGAAGATCATTTCTGCAGCTGCTATCGGCTCCTGCCATATTTCCAGGGAATGAGAAGGGGCTGGTGTTGTTTTCCACTGGCCGTGCTGGCTCTTCTAGCCCCTGGAGACCTCCCGGTCCCTGTTCAAGCGTGAATGTTCCAGTCTGTTTCTCTAAATAACCCCTTGGCCCCCCATCCATCTGGCTCCAGGGACTCTCACACCCTCTTTATTTCTGTAGACAACTAAAAAAAGGTGCTGCTTTTCAGATTGTCCAGAATCACATTGGTGATTCCCAGTGCGATCTTACTCTGAACATGGCATTGAAATATACGTTTATAAACAAGACACAAATGGAGCTGGTTTTCAAAATATTTGTTCCACAAAAGTTACTGATGAATCAACATTTCCCATCCTTCCCCTTCCAGTAAGTGTCTTAGATAAGAACATGCTGTGCCCTTCCTGCTGGAAATCCTGTCATGTCTTTGGAGAGCTTGTCTTCTCCCTTCCTCTCCAAGGATCCACCACGAAGGAAGGAAAAGTTGCTGGGGCAATGAAATCAGGTTTGCAGGGGATGTCCTTTAAAATTCAGACAGCAGCCTTGAGACTGATCTGTTGAGGATTTTGCTTCGTGCTGCAGAACAAAAAGCATGACATGGCTGTTTCCTACCAAAATAAATACTGGTACCAGTTTGGGGAGCACCAGGTTCACACAATCCAGCCGGGCTCCATCAAGAAGGGGTCTAGAGCACGAGTGTGGTGAGGAGAGGCTGAGGGACCTGAAGTTGTTGAGCCTGGAGCAAAGGACGCTGAGGGGAGAGAGACCTTCTGGCTCTCAACAGCTCCCGACAGGAGGTTGGAGCCAGGACGGGGGTCAGGCTCTGCTCCCAAGGAACAAGGGACAGGAGATGAGGAAATGGTCTCAAGTTGCACCAGGGGAGGTTTAGCTTGGACATGAGGAAAAATATCTTTTCTTAAAGGCTTGTCCAGGGCTGTCCCAGGCTGCCCAGGGCAGGGCTGGAGTCCCCGTGACCCCTGGAGGGGTTTCCAAGCCCCCCGTGGAGCTGTGGTGCTGAGGGCCAGGGGGCAGTGGTGCCCTGGCACTGCTGGGGGAACAGTTGGACTTGATGGTCTTTTCCAACTTCAGTGATTCTATGACTCTAAGATGAGCAGATGCAATGAGAGCAGGAGACATCCCCTTGCTATAGGTCACATCTGGTCATTCAGTGAAGCTTGGCTACTATCTAGGGAAACTTTGGGGTCCTCAGCTCTCGCAGTGCTGACTGAAGCAACCGCTCCTGCTCACAATTCTCTTGACGAGATCATGCCATCACACCAGGTACTCTGGCAGTGTTGGTGTCTGCAAGGAGGGAAACTGCCGAGAGGAATCTTTCATTTAAAAGAATTTAAATTTTCATTTAATTTAAAAGAATCTCTTTAATTCTACTTTTCTGGCTGGCAGCCTCACTGCCAACGATTGCAGAGGAAGTCGTTTTCACCGAAGGAGGAAATTCATTGCTCTGCTAAGTCCAGAGGTAACAGAGCCAAAAGTTTTAGGTACTCTTCTGAATTGCACTATCCATACATTTCCTGTTTTTTTTTTTGCAGGGCAAATCGTTTAACCTCACTACCTGATTGCCCTCATCTCTCAAACGAGGGAGGCAGAACCGACCCAGTTCTTATTTCCAAGGTCAAACGGTTTCAGAGAGTTTTGAAGCCGTTAAACACAAAGCATTACAAAGGGACAATGCGTTGTCCCTGCCACGCTGCTCTGGAACACATAACAAGAGGTAAAATAGGAAATCAAGGGAAAGCTCAGATCCCTCCTGAAGCTTGTAAAGGTTAACGCTCTGCCTGCAAACTCCGGTGTGAGAACTCTCCGGAACGCGCTACACATATTGAGGCTGAAGAAGCGAGCGAGCTGGCAAAAAAAAAAAGCAGTTGCCTGTGTCTCTGCTTGCAGAAGTTTTGACACCGTGGTAACAGCTTTTGCCTCGGTGATAAACGGGCAGGAAAACACTGGGATACACGTAGGCTGTGTTCCTTTTGTGAAGGCTACCTCAGGTGAGGATCTGGCTCCGGTCCTTGTTCTACTTATTTTCCCTTCTCCCTGCTACAGCTGACACTCTTCTGCCACACGGCTGTTAATGCTTCAGGAGGGGAAGGGTGGTGATGGAAAAGGCATCTCGAGGCACAGAGGATTTAATTCGGCTTTTGGATGTCAGAGCAGAGTTCACATCCATCTCCTCGCGGGGTGGGATGGCCACTCCATCACCACAGAGATGCTGAGAAAAGCGGTACCTAACGCTCTCCTTCGGGCTCAGCCACGGCTGCCACTGTTTGCCTTGGAATGAGGCACTACTCTTGCTGCTAGAAATCAATGTAGGGACGCGTGAGTGCTACCAAGATCCGGGTCAGAACATTGCCTTGTGCTCACGAAACACCCTGGGGGGAATTTGTCACTGGAGGAAGCAACCCCAAGAGCCAGATTTGTAACTTCAGAACGGAACAAAATCTTGCGCGTTCAAATAGAGACCCTGAAATTCAGGATCAGAGGCCACACAGAAATTTACTGTGAGCCCTGAAAAGAAATGTAACACGCAGAGCCTTAGTGAGGCTGCTCTGGAAGCATTTCAGAGGGGGGAAAAAGCCAACGGTAAGATACAGAGTAGACATCCGTCGGGGTTTTGCTGTTACTACACGTAGCAGCTACAGTTCTGACACACAGCTCGGACTGGTGGCTGGCAGTCCAACACACACCATCAGCATGGAGAAGAAGGCTGACCAGAGGAAACTTGACAGGACTTTGTTTTTTTTGCTGACTCTTTAAATACAACTTAATATTCAACCCTGAGCACCCTGCTACCACACCTTGCATCTGGCACAAACCATCCCGGTCGTTAAGCAGGGATGGATTCAGGATAAAGAGATTTTTGTTTATTTTTGTAAGCTGACTGAAACCAAGCATCCAGAAAAAAGAGATTCGAGACCAGCCTGGCTGTGTGAGGATGAGAGGAAAATTTGGGGCTATGACTGAATGAATGCAGTGGGATCCTGGATTCCAGGGCTCCGAGTTGGCCGAGCTCTGCTCGGCATAGGGTCTGAACAGAGAAGCAAAAGGACCAAACCTCCTTCTCCAAATGCCCCAGAGACAACCTGTAGCCTGAGCACAACTTCCACATGGACACAGGCCCCAGATCTTCACCCTCTGGTCTCTGCAGAGCTGAACCGATGTCTTCAGGTGCTTTTAGTTCAGTGGGATTTACATTTGTGACACTGTTCATTGCTGTCCTGCCAGGAGTGGGATTTCTAGCGGTTAAAGTGTTCCTTGATCCTCAGGAAAGCAGCTGTCCAGAACAGCAGAAAAGAAAATGAAATGCAGTGTTGATGCTGCTGCTGATCTTTCCTGGAGAAATCGTGCCTGTTTATTCTGCGAGCGTGCCGGAGCATTTTGCACGACTGTCCCAGATCTGAGCCTGGGATTTCATTCTCTCCCAGGGTGCTCCCTCTTCTCCCACTTCCCCTCTCCCATTCTCATTTATCAGACCACGTCTTGGGTCATAAAACATGTTTTAGAGGATTCTCCTTTTTCTTTAGGGGAGAGGAAGACAGGACAATTATGACTGTCTATCCGAGATTAGAAGCTTTTCCTGTGTATCCCTGTTTTTAGCTCACAGGAGGCTGTTTTGTTTAGGCTTTGGTGGGGTTTTTTTTTTTTTGTTTTCCAGGATGTTCTGTCTGCCACCAGGGAATCTTGGAGACTGTGGATCACGCAGTTTGGGTGCTCTGCAAGTCGAGCTGGAGTCACTCGGTTCAAAGCAGGGGAGCTGCTTTATCCGTTGCCGAAAGGATGCGGCACGTATTTGTATTTATACCCGCCATCCCCACCCTGTTCCCATCAGGAAACACAGACCGCAGGGCAGTTGACCAAACAGGCCCGGCCAAAAAACAACTGCAGGGATAAATAACCTCAAAAGATGGGCTTTCTTTTTTTTAATGGGAATTTTGCACAGGACTGAGGTTCGTGGTCTGGCGTTACCTCTCCATTCCAAGTTCTGGTTGGCCTTTTTGAGACGGGGCAGGGCCACATTTGGAGCAGGATGGACAATAGCTTAAGGTGCTTGGGGGAGGGTGTTTGTGTCAGGCTGTAGGTAATTAGAGGAGTTTCCTGGGCAATTTTAACCGATGCTCGAAATCACTCTGATGGACGACACTTTGAGGCTTTTTCATCCCAAACGATTATTAAATTGTTGACACAAAGTGAGCCAAGAATTTCAGATGACATTCCTGGAGCTGGGCATCCTATCAGCAGCTGGGAATTTGGCTTCTTCCAGTCAGCGTCAAAGCCTAATATTTATCTAAAGCTTTGCTTTATAGTGCTCCTTATTGTATTTAGAATACTTTCTTTCAGTCTCAGGGAAGCTGCCAGCTCAACTTGGCCAAACATGACTCCTGCAACCTAAAATTACTGCCTCGTCTCATTCAGCCCATTTCTGGGGGGGACCAAATTAGGAACATATTGACTGATTTGCAGCACTGCGTTAACGGTTGGACTCGATGGTCTCGAAGGTCTCTTCCAGCCAGAAGAACTGTATGATTTATACATTGCAGAGTAGCCAGCTATCAGCTGAGGTTGAGAAGCTGCACTGTCCAGCAAGCACTAATACAACACCGAAGCCAAAACTAAAACACGGCTCTATCAAGGGAACAGAAGTAGCTTCATTACACCCAGGGGAGCTGAAGCCTGAGGCTGAGGGCCACCCACCCACGGCTGAGAACTTGTCCTGTTAACCCCCCACCCATGGGGAAATGGAAGGAGGTTCAGTGAGCAATACAAGTCCCGCAGCTCTGTGAAGGAGCTGGATTGTTACCGCTCCGCTCACACCACCCAAACAGCTTTCTTAGCGCATCTGAGTCATCGTTAATTCCAGGAACCGATCTACTAATTGATAAGCCAACATCAGGGATGGTGGTCATCTGGTGGCTGCTGGGGAACAGACCAGAAGACATGAGCTGAGAGGACAATGCTGGAGGGACAGCAGAAAACAGATCTCGGTGCGTGGACAAACGGGTGGGTGAGACCTGAGGGATCTCTCAGAACAGCTCATTCCTGACAGCTGTCAATCAAACCACAGGCCCTTCCCTAGAACCAGCAACGGAGCTTGCTGATTACTTGGCTAATCGCTGCGTCACCAACACCGCGTGTTTACCATGAGCACGGAATGTCACGAAAAGAAATTGTGGGGCAGGATGGGGAGGATGGAACACGGAAGTGGAAATGAATCCTGAGTTCTTTTTTGCTATAGAAGTAGAATAGAAACATAATACAGAAATATTATAAAACTACTCAATAAAGTACCACCCTACGGTCTCGGAAGATGTGCTGTGGTTTTGCAGGACCAGTCCTGTGGCTGGAATGGTACTAACTGGTCTCTCTGTCCACCTTTAGTACCACAGACACTTCAGAGAGGGCAAACTTGGAAGTAGTCTCTCTTGCAACTAGGAGACTGAGTACTGTGTACAACAGACTGAAATCTCATTGTAAGGAAGGACGGAAAGTCTGTGGCTGCTATCACAGGCTGAAGAATTAAGTGTTTATTCCTTCTCCTTCTTCCACATCAGTGATAAAGTTCTAGCATGTTGCTGAAGGAAAAGGAACGCCATCCCCCAGATCTCCTGACTTGTCTTCTGGTTTTACACTCCGTAGTCCCACTCAGGCAGACCTACAGACACACACACACAACACACAAAGACTAGAATCTACCTTGAAAAAACCACCCCAAAGCCTGGCACCGGCACCCAGCACATCCCCTGAATTCCAAGCCCTTTGACGTTCAGGGAACCGCGCTGTAGTTGCCAGAGTCACTAACCCCAGACCTTCAGCTCTCGCACACCACTGTGAGCTGCCTGGACAAACCCGGGATGCTCACGGTTTCATGACACAAAAGCACCCAACCCCATCCTTTCCCTCATGCTGGTGTGAAGCTTCACAGCAGCTTCAGCCACGCCGGGCATTTTTCTCAAGCCGCAGGCAGGGAGGGTGATGTGAAAGTTCCAGTTGCAGCCACTTGCCGTCGCCATGCAAAGGGAAGAATTATCTTTATTCTGGCCTAATCCGTGGAATTCATTAGCACGAAATGCCAACCAAATCAAGAGCTTAGCAGTGCTCCACAGCCGTGTCCACCGTTGGCTCGGGAAGCAAACTGGCTCAGAGAGCAAAGCCTGGTAGAGGCAGAAGGCTCCACAGCTCCTCCTCAGCGGAGTTGTCCTTTTCCTTCAAAGTGATGCTCCGATACAGCGGCAAAGGCAGAGCGCTGGGTTTGATATTGATCCCAGTCATTACAGAAATGCCTTTCTTTCTGGGTCCCAACAAGAATAGCTGTGTATGTCATTTGGAGGATATCCTTTTTTATTTATTTCCCAGCTCCTCGTCCCCGCGCTCCGTTTTTATAGATCTATTGGCGTAGAAGTTGGATGTTTCAGCAAATGAGGTTAACCTCTGACCAGAAATTACTGCTCCCTCAGGAGGAAGTGGTAATAAAAAAGGAAACTGCCACAGCTCCAGCAGAGGACAGCAAAGGCAGACAGACCAAGGGTTCTACAAATTACAAAACCACCAGCCCCTGAAACCCAGGCCAGGACTAGCCATGCAAATAATAAAGTGTGACATAAACACACACAACGCCGGACTCGGTTTTGGCCAGAACAATCATCCCTAGGCCAAGAAAAATAAGCAGCTTTCCCATTTTCCCTGGAGTTTCCCATACAATGGCTCTCGAGGCCTCTGTCGCATCAGGGACAACACGTGGCAGTGGACCACAGGCAGCCGAGAAGAGGAAGGATCAAATCATCTCTAGTGTTGCTTTTAGCTATCCTATCGTGCTAGAACAGAGGGCGAGGTAGCCCTGGGCAGCAGTGGAGTGGCCAGGAGCAAGCGTGGCAAACGTCTAGTCGAGTGCATCATCTGACGCCCACCAGGATTCCCATACCAAGGCCGTGGGCTCATCCCAGTCTGTGGCTGGGATTTGCCCGTGTGAATTTGCATCCTCATCTTGAGACTTTTGAAAAGGAGGAGGAAAGAGATAAACATCTTCCGGATGGCGTTTATCAACAAACTCCCCTCCAAGGCACCTCGGGTTGTGCTTCTCAGCATGGAGGGGCCAAGTCAAGCCGCAGCCCCTCGGGGGAAAGTCGCACGGGTTGGTTTTGCAGAGAGAAGGGGGAGACAGAAGGAGATTCTGCAGGGCTGTGGTCTGTGGTCTATGGTCTTCCTCTGGGGTGGCGTGTACAGGTGACTTCTTAAATCGTTCCGGTAAGAACCCAGCACAAAGGGTGAGGATGGGTGGGAACAAAACCTGAGCTAAGCACAGAAACAAGCAGACACTTGGGAAATTTGCCTCAGAAATGCTCCTTTATGTTTCCCAGGTAGCTTGAAGAGTGTTTTCTGCTTTGCTTTTCATTTTTCTTGGCCGATGGAAAACTTTCTACTGTTCTCCTGGACTCTATTTTGGGTCTATGGGGGACAAGACCTTCCCCACCTCACCGGACTCCCACCTCTGCAGACTTGATCTGCTCCATCACTCCTTGGGGCTGCTTGTTCCACAGGCTTAGAGGCATCACAGAGTGGTGGGGGCTTGCAAGAGACCTCTGGAGACCTTCTAGTCCAACCCCCCCCTGCTAAAGCAAGTCATTGCTTCTTTTATTAACATCAAGTTAGAGACTGCTCTCCACTGGGAAAGGTTAAAAAAAAATATAAGGTGATATGGAACAGCTTCAAAAAAGAGAGGGGTTAGGTCACAGCAGGCAGAGACACCAGGGGTTATTAAGCACACAGACATCACCTCTCAGTCAGCAGGTGCCCAGACGGTTGCAGGCTGGGAAACTAATCCTGGAAAAGACGATTTCCTCGCTGCCTTCAGGAGTGCCTCCAATCTGAGCCCCTCAGACAGGACGATGGAGCAGATGCATCTCTGGTACGGTACCCTATGGATGGTCTTAAATGTTTCTGTGCTAAATGGAGACTATCACAGGAAGCTGCTTCTCCATCACCTATTCCTTCATGCTGTTCCCACTTGACTCTTACTCCTTACCAGCATCCCTAGACACACACCACCTCTCTGCAAGCATCCCACAGGTCTGAAACCTGCCTCTCTTCCCCATCCTGTGCAAAAAGCAGAAGGAACATCAGAGGCCAGAGAAAAGATTTGCAGCCTTTCTGCTCCCGGCAGCCCCAGCAGCAGCCCCAAGCTACGGTGTGCAGCGGGTCGGCTGCCAGAGAGGTGTGGGGAGCTGGCTGACCCCTGCTCTTGGCTCTCCTCCTGATTTCCAGCTGCTAAATGGCATTAAAAGGAGCTAGGGCTGTAACTGCAGAACACGACTGCTCCATGTAAGCAACTGCTGGGGTTGCCAGAGGGATGTGGCTCATGGAGAGGAGGAAGCCAAGATCTGCACCCAGGGGAAGGGAAGCGTTCGGTGGACACTCACTATTGAATAAGATCCACGCTTTCTGCTGAATGAGATCCATGCTTTCTGCTGAATGAGATCCATGCTTTTTTCTTTTCCAGACCGTTTTCCCTATCTTGCTTTTTGTTTGGAGGGGGCGGAGGAGTGAACATTGCTATGAGATGGGAGTGGTAAATAATTCCTCATCACCACAACACTGCAAGCCATTGCAAAATCCCTACTGCTGTCCAGGCCAACACTTGTAATAAGCTACTGCCATACGGGACGGCAAAAAGCAAGTATTAGCAGCTGACCCTGGGGCATTTTCCTTGTCATGCAGGGGCATCGCTTCCTTGGCTTAAGGAAGAGGGCAGAGAGGAGTCAAATCACACAGCACTGAGTTAATATCAGAGCTGTAAGAATGTCATGACATTCCTTGTCAGAGGGACATCTCAACTTCAGCTCAGGTTTCCCAGGCTAGGAGAAGGGATCTGAAGGATGCTATTATTCAGCCATCAAGCTGTAGCATTATTTTGATGTTCATGGGACTAAAAGGAAAAAAAAAAAAATCCCTCTAGAAGAAAGCTATCTGCTTTAACTCAGGCTAATGATGTCAGTCTGCAATCTGTGACCGTACTCCAACAATCTACAGCAGACAACTCCTTTGTTACTCAATTACACGGCACAGACAGACAGAAAGCGTACGGCAGCAGAGTACAGAGCTGCTGCTTTTGCCAGCAAACACTAACAGAAGATGCAGCTTACGTATTTTTAAACAACTGCCATCAACCCCTGTTAGATTTCCACAGAACCTCAGTTGTTTCATGCCTATTGAATTTTAATGCAGCGCATAAAATCGGCAGGAAGCACCTTGTGAAGCGCTCTTTGCTACGTCTCCGTATCCGTTTCCATCTGCCAGGCTCTGCTGCCTTCATGCATTTTGAATAGCCCCTTACTCCTGAAACAGTCCCACTCGAAAGTGATGGGTTTCCTGAGACCACTGCCATGTCTGCCCCCCGTCGTTCCCTGGAGCAGGGTGTTGCAGTACACGGCAAACACGGACCAACGCGGTGGCTTTCATTGCTTTTGATGGGCAATGGTGGCACTGTGTGGGGACGCAGTGTTTGGGACAGTACCTAGCCATGGAACCATAGAATCCTTCTGGTTGGAAAAGACCTTCAAGATCATCAAGTCAAACCAGTCCCCAGCACTGCCAGAGCACCACTGACCCCTGTCCCTCAGCATCACAGCTTGGAAACCCCTCCAGGGATCATGGGGACTCCACCCCTGCCCTGGGCAGCCTAGGCCTGGACAACCCCTTTGTTCTAATGTCCAACCTAAACCTCCCCTGGTGGAACTTGAGGCCATTTCCTCTTGTCCTGTCACTTGTTCCTTGGGAAAAGAGACCGAACCCCATCTGGCTCCAACCTCCTTTCAGGGAGATGCCCTTTTCTCCAGGTTAAACATCTCCAGTTCCCTCCGCCACTCCTCATAAGATTTGTTCTCTAGACCAGCTTCATTACTCCTCTTTGGAAGCCAGACTCAAAAAAGATCTGGGAGGACATGGAAGGGCTTCCTCATGCAAAGGCAGATGAAGGAGGACAAAATGCTGTGCCTAAAGGAGGTGAGCGAGAGCTGAGGGGAAGATCTGAAAACACGATGAGGTCATGGGGAGCTGCAGGAGGAATGAGAGGTAGAAAGTCTTCTTGCCTTTGGTTATCTTTCTAGAGAGGCTCTGCTCTTGGTGGTCACGCCTGTTGTCCCCAGCAAGCAGCAGGTGGAAATGGGAACCCTGGCTACGAATCCTGAAGGAAAGGCTGAAAGGACAACTGCTTTTCTTAGTGCTCCGGGATAATGCTGGGAAGGAAGAGGCAGCTCTTGGCCTTGCAACACCCTCATCAACCCATTGGAGCTGGCAGGACACCTCGATGGCTCCTTTCCCACGGCCGCCTCTTCCTTCAGAAGGAGCTGCTCGTTTAATCCTTCTGCAGGTTAAAGGTGTCACCAGCAAAATCCCCATTTCACCTGCTCAGTGTCAGTTTATGGACTGCAAGTCAGTGAAGTTTGGTCCTTTAAAAGTCATTTATGATCCCGTCGGAATGTTATACGAGTGCACGGCGGCATGGAGTAAGGGTGACACACTGTGTGGACAGAGAGAAGTGCAATCCCTCCCCTCCTTCCCACTGCTTTTTGGGACATTTGGTCCTTTTTTGTGGAAATCTGAGTCTGGTCTGGGGCAAACCCCCTGGAGTGGGTTTCAGGTCCCAGTGGAGCTCTGCTTTGGTCCCTCCCTGCGAGATGGCCCAAGCCTCCCAGATGAGTTCCTCTGAGCAGCGTTGCTGCCGCCTTCACACCAAGCCCTCCCATCTTGGGCCAGAGTCAGCAGCAAGGGGCAATAAATCTGAGGATGTCCCTGGATTCTGGAGAAGAGTGAGTTTTCTGTGACCTGCTAAGCATTGCCACAAACCCACGGATAAAAAGAGAAACCCAACTTCAGAGCAAACGAGCCGTTAGCTGCAGATGGCAGCTTCTCCAGCAGCCAGCGTTGGACTCTGCTCTGCGTGGAGAAGCGGAGCAAGTCTGGCTCGAGGAGCTCGAAGCTGAGAGGAAAAAGATGAGGCAGCAGTTTCACATTTTGGCTGCACTTTTAAATCAGATTGTGAGTTTAACCATCAGCTGCAGAAAGTGCCCCCTCGCACACAACGAGAAGGTTGCGGAGATCGGAGATCTCCATCCTAGTTGCCAAACCCAACAGCCAAGAGACTAAGACTTGTGCAAGGCACTAAGAGAGAGAAGCAGAGATGAGGAATGCATAAGTCAGTCTTCAGAGCCCACCTTGCTGATTTTTAAATCCTTGCTTCTCCTCCTGAAAGTTCTTGCTACTCCAGCTTCTGTCACAGCGCAAAATCCCTGCAGTATTTTTTATTCTTCTTGATGCCCGGAAGACAAAGAACCTCTGTCCAAAAGAGCCCTGTGTCACTGCTGGGGATATGCAGGCTTTTAAAAACCAACTGCTTTGTTCTGTAAATGTTAGTAAACAGGCTGTGAGCTGTCAGGTTCCAGAAAACACAAACTTTGGGCTCTTTTAAAAAAAGGAGGAGCAGTATTTTCTTTTATTTTATTAATTTTTTTCCACTTGTGAACTTCACTGAACATTATGGGCAGAAACAAGCAGACCTCGCCTGCCACGGGATACAGGTTCTACTGCACTGTGGTTTCAGTTCTGCTCGCTGGGACCAGCCCATCTCAGCTCCACACCACGGGAGGCTGTGGTGATGTCCTTCTCCCATTTAACCCCGAAGAACATTCTTTCCTCGCAACTGAATGCAGGAGCTCACTCCTGGGTCGGGATAACGATGCTACTCGATAGCTGGTGTTACTGCAGAGGCTGGAGCACAACTTTTATGCCAACCCCTAACATTCTATGATACGCTCAGCCCAGCTTTACAGCTGAGGAATGGAAGTCAGGAGACTTTTCCAGGAGCTTTGGTGGAGGAACAG
This sequence comes from Todiramphus chloris collaris, assembly GCA_025345505.1. NCBI lineage: Eukaryota > Metazoa > Chordata > Aves > Coraciiformes > Alcedinidae > Todiramphus > Todiramphus chloris. The sequence goes on from JANVCC010000073.1 coordinate 1,642,520, forward strand.
CTCAAATCACGCTCTTGAACTGGAGGCCAGCGCCCTGACAACAACATCGTGCCACCCATCTGAGGTCTGACACCCCACCGAGTTTAAGAGACTGCTAATGGAGAAACTTGGAGAGGGAAGAGCACCAAACAAGGAGAACATTTCTGACTTCATTTACGGGCAAAACAACAGAATGAGGTCACTGAAAATGGCAAGGTCTTGCTAGGTTTTTTTTCCACCCCCCCCAGGAAACAGCATCCAAGAAGAGTATGTTATCTCTGAAACTCATGGCACGGGCTGTGCTCGAGCACGAGGGTCTGAGTGGGGCTTCCTGGCCAGGGTGGTGCCTCCTGGGAGACAAAGGGGAGCCTGTTGTCTCCATCTCCACAGAGCCCCTCAGACACGCTGGTCCTGGGTGCTATTCCTGGCTGTGTGCTGACTCACTCGGTGACCTTGCTGAGAAAGACTCTCAGATCCAAGTCTGCCTTCCTGTAAAAGCCACCATGGTCTCCTAAGATTGGATTCTATTTGAAGCATAGACCATGAACAAATACGAAATATTTCTTCTTCTTCTTTCCTGCAACACCCAGCCCCTGGGGTGAGCAGGTACTGGGCAGAGATGAAGCTGTCCTGCTACCCTCCTAGAAGTTGTCTCTGCACCTCCTGCCTTAATTTTACAATTAACTGTCCCAACGAGTCTCATTCTTGCAGTGCCCCAGGGCTGCATCAAGTCCTTCTATCATAAGAAAGACCACCTGCAGCCTTGAGACAGGTGCTTATTTCCTTCAAGAGCTTTCTGTTCATATTCAGAGCCATTCCTAGTTGTCCTCTGACCTCTCCAACGTGACATCTCCTCCTTTCCAGGTACTAGTGGCCTTGGTGAGAGGACAGTGAAGCTGCCGGCACACTGCCTGGTGGGAGAGAGATGCTGGGGGAGCCAGGACTGGTTTGGGTTTTCTGCTTTGAGATCCCAGCCTGATGGCTGCTGCTGACCCCTGCAAGGACAACGCGTGAGGCTGAGAGGTTTTTTTATTCCACGTGAAACAGAGGAATTTGAAAAAAAAGCCAAACCCTGCATCGTAAACAGATTCCCTTTGTCATTTTGCTAATACGGCTCTGTCCTGTTAAGGTGAAAGTTTATTCATCACTAGTTATGTTTCTCGATCGAGGTTCAGAGCCAAAACTCATTAACGGCCCTGGGACTCTTCCCATTCACTTCTATTCGCTTTCATTGGCTTTAGCTCAAGCTTGTATTCAGTCCCTCTTGGCTGGGACAATGCAGATCAGTGATGGCAGTTCCACTATCAGTGTCTCTGTGTCACCACGTCTCGCTCCTAAAACCTTCCGCACAATGACCATTTGTCTGCAGCAACTGCCTCTTTCCAGCTCTCAAAAATAAGCAAGTCCATGGAAGAAACATTTCTTTTGGCTCTGCGTTGGCCGAGAGCTCATTTGCAGACACATTAATTTTGGTAGACAGTGTCTCTTTGATTCTCTCCATCATCTCAGCACACCAGCCTGCTATTTTTGCCTGGCGGGCTTGGCCGTGCGGAGCCTTGCAGCTCTCCCTGGTTTACTTTGGAGCTGGGGGAACCAGCGATAATCTCAGCGCTCGGCCGACAGGGACGAGAAGCATTTACTTGTGAAATCTAACAGAAAGATGGCAGCACAATGAAAGGAGTGCCGAGCATATTCTTGTAGGGTATGCCAAAGGAAGGGGAAAAAAAAAAGACCGTCGTGATTAATGACATTCGCATCACTGCAAGGTTATCACACGCTCTCCAGCCAACGGCTGGATTGTGTAGCTCGGCTGGACGGCCTTCCTGGCAAGAGGGATGTCTGGGGCTGGGCTGGCTTCTCCCCACTGGCCTGCCAAGTCAGTGCTGAAGGGAACATCTTACGCTGCTCCAGATGCTGCTCCATGGTTACTGCCATCACCAAGAGGTAGCAAATAGGGTGAAAAAATAGAATCACAGAATGGCAGGGGTGGGAAGGGACCTCTGGAGAGCATCGAGTCCAACCCCCCTGCCAGAGCAGGGTCACCCAGGGCAGCCCACACAGGAACAGATCCAAGTGGGGCTTGAAAGTGTCCAGAGCAGGAGACTCCACAGCCAATCTGGGCAGCCTCTGGGCTTTGGCACTCTCACAGGGAGGAATTTTCTCCTCATGTTGAGGTGGAACTTCCTGTGTTTCCCCTTGCTGCCATTACAGGCAGCAATCCCAGGGCACCCTGACAAGAGCCTGGCCCCTTCTCCTTGCCCCCCACCCTGCAGATGTTTGTAAACATTCCTAAGATCCCCTCTCAGGCTTCTCTTCTCCAGGCTAAACAGCCCCAGAGCTCTCAGCCTTTCCTCACAAGAGAGATGGTCCAGTCCCTTCAGCATCCTCGTAGCCTCCATTGGACTCTCTCCAGTATTGCCCCATCCCTCTTGAACTGGGGAGCCCAGAACTGGGCACAGTATTCCAGATGTGGGCTCACTAGTGCAGAGTAGAGGGGAAGAAGAACTTCCCTCAATCTGCTGCACCCCAGAACAGGCCAGCACAGGCTGATCCAAAACTTGCGGTGCAGCTTGCACGAGGCAGCACGGAATCAGAGAGTGGTTTGGGTGGGAAGGGACCTTTAAAGGTCATCTAGTCCAACCCCCTTGCAGGGAGCAGGGCCATCTGCAGCCAGACCAGCACGAGGAAGGGAAGGCTGGAGTGGGGTGCAGCGTTCGTAACAGCTTTTAGAAACCTTTGGACTAAGCTTCAGTACATGTCAAGAGTGCTGAACTGGGGCACGGTGCTCCTCTGGTGCCACGCTGAAAAGCTCACCCTACAGGACTCCAGGCTTGAGTTAACCCCCTGATGCTTTCCTGCTGGATGGGGTTAGCATCCCGATTGACGTGAGTGCTCTCTAGTCACTCGTGGTCTCAAGGCCTGTCTGTGCTGCTTCTTCCCCTACGGCTTCTCTCCCTGCTCTCCACTTCGGATCGGACAGCTCTGGTCGGTGATCGGGCTTTGGAGACGTGAGCAGGAACCTTCCTTGAGAAGGGAACATCTGCAGAGTACCACGGACATGAGCCATGTTTCTCATTCTCAGCCTTCGTGGCAAGAAAATCCTGCTTTATCCCCAAAGAGCGAGAAAGAGTAAGAGGGAATTAGAATCCAAAGGAAAATAAATAAAACGAGCATTCTTGGTCTCTCACTCTGAGACCTACAGCTGGATGAAACCCGTTTTTCTCACACTTTGAAGTTCACATTCTGGCGAAGAAAAAAGCCTTTCACATGAAATCTGGACTCTAACTGAGGCAGGTCGCTGCCGGGAGAAGATCTGGATGGAGGTACCTCGGAGAGATGGAATATTTTTCTTACCTCAGAAGCTGTGGATGGATGAAACCTGGCTCCTGAGTTTCTTCCTCCTGAGGTGGGTATCTTTGTCTTTCTGACACAGACTCCAGCAGAACAAAACAGTGACCAAACCCTGTGCCTGTCTCCTTTTGTGGATGGCTGTTTATTTTCCGGACCGTTTCTCTTGTTTTGCTTTCTTGGCTCAGAAGGCTGTCTGCTCCTCCAAACCAAGTTCATTCTTCCTAAGCGCTCTACGGGCCCAAGGCCTAGATTATATTTATAAGCTGTAAGGATCTCCCCAGGCAGCCTCGCTTAGAAAGGATTCCAGTCAAACAGCAACAAGGAGATGCTCAAAAACAACTTCAGAGGGAAAACACAAAGGGATGGAACATCACGCCTTCCCTCCGCGTTAAAGCTTGAAAAAACAGACCCCAGCTCCAAGCGCTGTGTGATGGGAGGTAATCTTTATCCCTTAATCTCCCAGGTTTCCAGCAGAAGGACGAAGTGTTCTGCTTTCCTTTGGCATCTGAACATATGTGGTTTAGAAGATTTTCAGGCAGGTCCCCAGGTTTTTCTCACCAGTGCAAGTGCAAGAAGAGCAATGGGGCGGGCTGGGACTGGGACGCTTCTCTGCGATGTTTCCCCTTCTTGTTTTAAGAAGAAAGTTGCCCAGAAACTCTGCTAATGACTGTGTGTCACCTTCCCACTCAGGGTGGCATCCCACAGAGGGGCAGCAAGTCATCAGAACCGTGCCCGTGGCTTTGCTGGCCCCACATCTCTTGCTACGAGGCTTCCACTGCCTGTGTGCTACCGTCTACTCGAACAGAGCCCTGCAGGAAATGTTTTTCCCAGCTAGAGAAACATTTTGTTCCCATTCTGTGTTTGAGCCAAATGGGGTTTTCTTGAAGCCTTTTTTTTTTTTTTTTTTTTTTCCCTGTTTTTATTTTTTCCAAGCAAAGGAGTAAGTGAGCAAACATGTCTGCAAGAAACTGGACCAAAGAGCCAAAGGACAGCCAGCAGACTTGCTGGCAGAGGACTCCTGCAAGACACCAGAGTAGTTTTCTGACCTAATTCAAGGCTTGTGTCTTGAACCCGGTCCTCGCACACACAGGTCACCCAGTTGCAAGCAAGGCCAGGATGGTGCTTTCTTTCCCTAGAAGCTGCATCTGTGGCAGAAGTTATTCCAAAGCCAAACTTCCCCCAGGAGGTTTCTGTTTTGGTAACATGTCATTTTCCAATGAAAAATATTTTCATCGCAAGAGTTCCCCCACCCTGTTTGCTCACAGACAGCCAAGGTCCACGTGTCTGCCGGTCCCCGTGGGACGAGAGGATGTGTGTGAAGAGAAGACAGCCTGACCAGGCTGGGGAGAGAGGCACACCCAGCCAGGGCTCTGCAGCTCTCCTTGAGACTAAGGCAACGACCATCCGCGGTGCTCATCATCATCATCATCATCATCATCATCATCATCACTAGGAAGCGAGGCTTTACTGCTCTTTCCTGGCTTAGAGATCCATATGAAGCCAGCACCTTGCCTGTCTTGGAGGTTACCATATGCCTCCGAGGCACCCTATACATGAAATCAATACTAGCTGAACCCACGGGACGTGCAGCTTTATCCCAGAGCAAGGCAGTAAACTGCAGCCCGCGTTTGCAACGTCCTGCCTGTTTCCACCACCTCTTCTAGGTGCTTGAATTGACAGAACGTGCAAAGCTGTCCATCCAAAAAGCGCCCTGGATCTTCTCAGAAAATCATAGAATTGTCAGGGTTGGAAGGGACCTTAAAGCTCATCCCGTTCCCACCCCCTTGCCATGGGCAGGGACCCCTCCCACTAGAGCAGGGTGCTCACAGCCCCAGCCAGCCTGGGCTGAAACACTTCCAAGGATGGGGCTTCCACCCCCTCTCTGGGCAACCTGTGCCAGTGTCTCCCCACCCTCATGGGGAAGAAACTCAAGAAATGATCAAGAACTTGATAGACCACTCTGCAGTGAACATCTGTTGGTTGGCTAACACTGTTCTTAAAGGTACAGTCAATGTCCCTCTCCTTCTCTACCAGAGATCACTGACACATAAAAATGTCTTTCAATCCACCGGCATGTTCTGCTTGTTTCTCTTTCTGCAGGCAAAGCTCAGCTCTGGAAGGCCAAGCCAACACTCACCAGCACAGCACACACCTGTGAATGCCACCTCTCTCCAACCAACTGGGCAAGAGCTGCTTTGGAGAACACCCCTACTTTGCAGAACACGCCTCTGGCCAGGACTGTCTCCCTCAAGCAGGTAGGAAAGGCTGTCTTTGTGTCCAAGCGCCTCCACCTGAAGACAGAGGGCAGAAATAGCCATCCAGAATTCGGGCTTATAGGCTGAACTTGTCTCTTCCCTCTGCTATTGTGGAGGGAGGACAACGGGCACCTGCCCAAGAAGGCTGGATGCCACTCCAAGGGATGGCCACACAAGCTGCGTGCTCAGGCTCTAGATCATCCAGGTCTACCCTGCCTTGGTCCTGCAGAACGCAGAGTGCTTCGTGATGCACGAGGCCATAGCCCCAATATTCTGGTCACAGCCTTCCAGGTTATCTCTTCCCATCCCAGTTGTCTGGTATTTCTCCCAGACGCAGCGATCTGCACCTGGAATCAGTCAGGTTGGAAAAGACCCTTGGGATCATCGCTTCCTTGTTAGCATCATTTTATTCAGTTATGGTCACCCTGACACAACTGCCAAGTGCCTTTGCCAAGCTCAGAGCACTTCACTAGGTGGGGAAATGACCTCTTCTACCCCTACTTCAATTCCCACAAGAACCGTGAGGCTAAAATATTTGTTAATATCTGTAAGGAGCTTTGAGCTCCTCACACGGAGTTAACTGTCAGAGCAAAACAAACTGTCTTATTCTGAAGAGGTTCCAGTCCAGTTAGCAGATCACTTTTCCCATCGGCACGATCAGAACGTGCTGTTGTGTCCGGGAAGTCCTCAGTGCTTTGGGCACTCTCTAACAGGTTGCTACAGGCACCCGAAGATGCTCAGGAACAAACTGCTCCAGGCTTACAACTGTATTTTTGATTTTCACACTTGGAGGGAGAAAATAAAGAATTAAAATTAGTTCCCAGGACCATTTGTCCCAGTTCTCACACCAAATTCCTTGTGAGGCTACAAGCTACAGGCATTTAATCTCACTTAAAAGATCAATTAAGTTTATCAAGAGACAAAAGACTACCCGGGGCATTACAGGAATACGACGTGATTTGCTAGCAGCCAGGCAGGAACCTCCCATGAATTCTTAAACACCTCCCTGTACATCCAAAATACGCTATAGTTCTAGAATTAAGCAAGAATTTGCATCCTTCAGTTAAGCTTAGCATTACTCTTACGCATAACTATTTAGAAGTCCCTTGCTGCAGCACAGAGCTGGGTCGAGTCGTGTGCTCTAAAAATCAGATTTAGGTGTAGGAAATGCCTAAAATAATCTTCAGAAGAACCTGGGCATTGTGTGACGTTGGGAAAAGCGCTCCCGATGGAACACTGGGCACAAGAAACGCTGCTTCTTGAGCATCAAACCAGAAATGCCTGTGTTCAGTGGATGGGCTGAATCCGGGACATTTCTACAGGAGGTACCAGTTCTGATTTGCTGGGGTGCCCGTTTCCCTTGCAGGTCAACATGTGGGTGTGCAGCTCACAGACGCAGAGCTGTGTCTCACTTGGCTCTAGAGCTTTCTCATCTAGCAGACAGACTTGTTACCAGCATTAAGAATTTAACAGTATATTACAAAGGGGCACGAGAAAACTTCCTAATACCCTGGTCCCGCTTCGGTTTCACTAAACCCCTGGCTATATACACAGCAGAGGGTCTAAGGCACCTGCTTATCTTTCTTTCCTTTTGAAAACAAACGGAGCAAGAGCAACCAAATAAAAGCAAACAAATGCCATCATTCATCAGCCTGCTCTGGGTGACCCTGCTGGAGCGGGGTGGGGGGTTGGATGAGATGATCTCCAGAGGTCCCTTCCCACCCCCACCGTGCTGGGATGCTGGGATTCTCTGACTCAGCCATGGGACTGACAGTGCTCTACTGTAAGGCTGTAACGGGTCATTTAACCCCAGTGCCTCATTTGTGGCAGTATCAGGAGTGACAATCTGTGTGGGCAGCTGGAGAGCTTCCACTGCTCTCTCATTAGCATAGTGTAGTGGTTTCTGTACGTTCAAAGCCGTGCAGCTCCTACGTACGTTGCAGCGGCACGGAGCAGCTCCCTGCCCATCACCTGAGCGCCGGCCGCGTTTCCACAAGCATCCCTCCCGGGACACCCAGCCCTCGCTGCGTGCAGTTTCTAACCCCTGCGACGGAGGTTTCACGGGTCCAAGAGGAACCTGTGGCTGGAGGAGCAGCCCTGAACCCAGCCAAGGCCGTGGAGGTGGCAGGAGAAGCATCTGCGTGTCCCCTGCCCAAGCTGTGCCACCCCCCCCGAGGATTTCACCCCATGGAAATCCTGCCTGGCATGGCAGGAGCAAAGGCAAGCGGGCAGGTGGAAGCCTGGAGCTGGGGGTGGATCTGTCTCCACCCAAGTGCCCGGAGATAATGCTCAGGAGACACAGAGGCAGCTGCTCTGGGAAGCCCAGGAGAGATCGAGCAGGCAGCTCGAGGAACAACAACACCACGAGGGTTGCCTGCAATATCCTATTCCGAGCCAGAAACAAGGTGGAGGTTTGCAGTGCCCCAAGAAGGGAGGCAGCAGGGCGGGGAGGATGGAGCTGGAATTCCAGCCGGATACACTGAGCGGCACAAAGAGAATCCCAAAGTGCCAACTAACCAGGGGAAGGGGGGGGGGGGGCAAAGATGTCACTCCTCCAAGGGAGCCTGGTCCTCAGGTGAGGACCCACTGAGAGCCCCAGAGCCAGGAGGGGGATGGCCACACATCGCCCTGGGCACCCTTCTGCCCCGGAGGGGAGTGGGGATGGGATGGGACAGGGGGAAGACGCTGCCACCTGATGCTCCCGCAGCTCCGGCTTGGCAGGGATGGGCAATGCCAGGAGGCACGGGGGGACAACTCGGTTCTTTTCTTTGCCCCATCCCAGGCAGCAGGAAGAAATCCAGGAGCTCTGTGACATGACAGGGAGGGAGAGCGAGCGAGTGAAGTCCCCTTGCCTCGGCTGGTGACGTCTCTCCTTCCTCTCTCCTTTTTTTTTTTTTTTTTTTTTCCTGTCCCTATAAAGAATCTCGGACTCGCATCAAACTTCCCAGCGAAAGCAAACCAAACCCAGAGGGCTTGGGGGGTACCGAGAGAGAAAACCCAACCCACGGTGGGCTCTGGCCATGGCCAAGCTGGCCTCCTGCCC